>CM031241.1:71155145-71289488 GCA_018340775.1 Taxus wallichiana var. yunnanensis | reverse complement strand
CCTTCCCTCTCCACTCTCCTATTATTACCCACCCCATCTCATCTTCCATCTCTCAACCACTCCTTTCTTCGCAATACCTTTAATCCTCCATTACCCATCTCCCATCATCATCCCTCTTCTCTATCCTCTTCTTACCCACCCTGAACACCTCTTCAATCCATCTTCTTCTCTATATTGCTCCTCTTTGCACCCAACAAGAACCCATCTCCCCTTCTCCCTCACCATAACAAACACCTCTTCCATCCCTCCTATTTCCTCTAACTCAATTTCCCTCCCACATTCCTCCTCCCCTTTTCCTTTTCCCTCCAGCCCCTCTCACCTCATCTTCCCTCTCCCTCCTCTTCTTACCTACCCCAAACTCATCTTCCATTTCTCAATCGCTCCTTTTCTGTCCTACCATTGCCTTTCTCCCTCCAACTCTTCTCCCCTCTCTTCTACTTACCCACCCTCCCCAACTCCCTTTCCCTCCACATTCCTCCTCCCCTTTTCCTTTTCCATCCAACCCCTCTCCCCTCTCCCTCTCATCTTCTTACCAACCCCAAACACCTTTTCTATCCCTCCTTTTCTCTCCACCGCTCCTCTTTGATCCACTTCTTCCCTCTCCTCTTTATACCCACCAAGAACCCATCTCCCCTCTCATCTTCGCATCGTACCCCACAGGCTTACCTCTTGATCCCTCCACTTTCTCAAACTCCACTTCCCTCCACAATCCTCCTCCCCTTTTCATTTCCCTCCAACCCTTCTCCCAAAGATCTTTCGTATCCCCTCTCCATTTCTTACCCACCCACCCCAACTCATCTTCCTTCTCTCAATCGCTCCTCTTTCCTCCCCCAATCCCTTTCTCCTACAACCCTTCTTCCCTCATCTTCCCTCTCCTCTTCGTAACCAACACGAACTCTTCTCCCCTCTCCTCTTCTTACCCACCCCCAACACCTCTTCCATCCATCCTCTTTGATCTACCTTTTCCACTCTTCTTTACACCCAACGAGAACCACTCTCCCCTCTCCTCTTCGTACCCACCAAACACCTCTTGATCCCTCAATTTTCCTCAAACTCCCTTCCCTCCACAATCCTCCTTCCTTTTCCTTTTCCTCCAACCCTTCTCCCATCATCTTCCGTATCCCTCTCCACTGTTTCTTACCCACCCCTAACTCATCTTGTTTCTCTCAATCCTCCTCTTTCCTCCCACCTTGCCTTTCTCCTACAACTCCTTTCCCCTCATCTTCCCTCTCCTCTTTTACCCAACATGAACTCTTCTCCCTGTCCTCTTCTTACCCACCCCAACATCTCTTCCATCCATCCTCTTCTCTTCACCACTCCTCTTTGCACCCAGTAGAGAACCACTCTCCCTCTCCTCTTCTAACCCAACCAAACACCTCTTTGATCCTCCTCTTTCCTCTCTCTCCCCTCGTGCCTCTGCCTTCCCCTCACTTTTCCTTTTCCCTCTAACCTCTCTCCCCTCTCTTCTTTTTACCCACCCATGCACTCATCTTCCATCTCTTAACTCCTCCTCTTTCCTCCCACTCTCTTTTCCTCCAGCCCCTCTACCCTCATCTTCTCTCTCATGTTTACAACCAACACGACCTCTTCTCCCTATCCTCTTTGATCTACCTTTTCCCACACCTCTTTGCACCCAGCGAACCCTCTCCCCTCTCCTCTTCTAACTTGACCAAACACCTCTTTGATCCCTCCTCTTTCCTTTATCTCCCTTTCCCTCCACCTTCCTCCTCCCCCTTTTCCTTTTCCCTCTAACATCTCTCCCTCTCTTCTTTCTACCCACCTGCAACTCATCTTCCATCTCTTAATTGCTCTCCTCTTTCCTCCCACTCTCTGCTTCCCTCCAACCCCTCTACCTCATCTTCTCTCTCATGTTTACAACCAACATGACCTCTTCTCCCCTCTCCCTCTTTTTACACACACCCAACTCATCTTCCATCTCTAAACCACTCCCATTTCTTCCCACTCCCTTTCTCTCTCGAACCCCTCTCCCCCATCTTCCCTCTCCTCTTTCAAAATAGACAAGAAATCTTCTCACCCACCCCTGACACCTCTTGATCCCTCCTTATCTCTCCATCTCTCCTCTTTACACCGAACAAGAAAACATCTTCCCTCTCCTCTTCTTACCCAACCAAACACCTCTTCCATTCCTCCTTCCTTTAACTCCCTTTCCCTCCACATTCCTTCTCCCCTTTTCCTTTTCTCTCCCTCCCTCTCCCCTCATCTTCCCTCTCCACTCTCCATCTTTAAACCACTCCCTTTTCTTCCCCTCTCTTTCTCCCTCCAATCACTATCCCCTCGCCTTCCCTCTCCTCTTCTTACGCACCCCAAAACCCTCTTCCATCCTTCTTTCCTTTAACTCCCTTTCCCTTGACATTCCTTATCCCCTTTTCCTTTTCTCACCAGCCCCTCTCCCCTCATCTTCCCTCTCCTCTTCTTACCCACCCCAAACTCATCTTCCATCTCAGCTGCTCCTTTTCTCCCTCCAACCTCTCTCACCTCGTCTTCCCTCTCCTCTTCACTCCTAACCACGAACTCTTCTCACCTCTCCTCTTCTTACCCACCCCAACACCTCTTCCATCCCTCCTTAACTCTCACCTCTCCTCTTGAACCAAACAAGAACACATCTCCCCTCTCCTCTTCTTCTTACCCAACCAAACACCTCTCCTCTTCGAACCAAACAAGAACACATCTCCCCTCTCCTCTTCTTACCCAACCAAACACCTCTTCCATCCATCCTCTTTCCTTTAACTCCCTTTTCATTCACATTCCTTCTCCCCTTTTCCTTTTTCCTCCATCCCCTCTACCCTCATCTTCCCTCTCCCTCCTCCTCTTCTTACCCACCCAAAAATCATCTTCCTTCTCTCAACAACTTCTCTTTTCTTATGATCCTTTCTCCCTCAATGTCTCTCCCCTCATCTTCCGTCTCTCCTCTCCTCTTCTTACTCACCCCAAAATCATATTCCATCTCTCAACATGACTTCTCTTTGTTCCCACTCCCTTTCTCCATCTAACCCCTCTCCCCTCATCTCCCCTCTCCTCTTCTTACCCACCCCAAACTCATCTTCCATCTCTCGAACAACTTATCTTTTCTCCTCCCTTTCTCCCTCTGACCCCTCTCCCCTCATCTTCCCTCTCCTCTTCACACCCTCCTGACAATCCCTATCATCTTCCCTTTAACTCCCTCTCATCTTCCATCCCTCCTCTTTCACTTAACTCCTTTTGTCCAGGTCCCTCTCCCCCTCATCTTCCCTCTCCTCCCTCCTCTTTCCTTTCTCTCCGCATCCCTTCTCCCCATTCCTATTCCTTCCAGCCCCTCTCTCCTCTCCACTTCTTACTCACCCCAAACTCATCTTCCATCTCTCAACAACTTCTCTTTTCTCCCGCTCCCTTTCTCCCTCCAACCCCTCTCCCCTCATCTTCCTATCCTCTTGCACCCTCCACATTCCTCTTTTCTTCCATCCCTCCTCTTTCCTTTAACTCCCTTTCCCTCCACATTCCTTCTCCCCTTTTTCTTTTCCCTCCAGCCCCTCTCTCCTCATCTTCCATGTCTGTCTCCTCTTCTTACCCACCCCAAACTCATCTTCCATATGTCAACAACTTCTCTTTTCGCCCCTCCTTTCTCTCTCCAACCCCTCTTCGCACCCTACATGACCTCTTCTCCCTCTCCCTTTTCTTACCCACCCTGCAACACCTCTTCCATCCCTCCTCTTCTCTCTACCACTCCTTGTTGCTTTAACTCCATTTCCCTCCACTTTCCTCATTTACTTTTCTCTTATGCTCCAATCTTCACCCACCTTCTTGTATACATGCTTTATGCGCCCCCTCTTCCCTCCAACTCCATTTTTCTCCACTTTCCTCCTCTCATTTTCTATTTAACTCCCAAACCACCCCTCATTTTCCCTCTCCTCTTTACATCGCTTCAAACCCTCTTTCCTTATTGGTCAACCCCAACCCCTCTTCCCTCTAACTCCCAAATCCTCTATCGAACACTCCTCTTCCCTCCATTTCCTTGATATATTTGATTTCTCTTTTCTTTAAAAGCCATATAAATAAATTATAATTACTATAAATTTTTCAAAAATTAAACCATAAAAATCATTTAAACATTACAATTTTATATATTTCAATTAATATTACCACTAAAAGTTTGTAACTATCTATGGTGAATAATAATAAATAGATAAAAAACCTGTTTATATTATTATTAAAAATGAATAAAATAACATTTATTACTATCACCATTTTCTTTTTTAAAAAATATTGAAAAATTATAAATAAATAAAAATACAAAATAACAATACAACACGCACCCCTCAAAGATGTCCATAGACATCTTGAGGGTTTTGGAGGGCCTTTTCGGCCTCCCACCAATTTTTTTTTTTTTTTAATTAATTAAAAGTAATAATGCAACAGCGTAATACAATAATGGCCCAAAAAAAATTTAGGCATCAAATTTACATTCTAAATTGGATTCGAGTAGATAATCCTCTTTTGGCAGAGTCGATATGAAAAATAGCACACGAGTCAGAGTTCTCAATTTCAATTTACCGCCTCTAAATTGCTGCATTTTCAATCCTCACTTGTTTCTCCTTCGTTTTGTTGGGATATCTCTGTTCCTGTTTATAACTATCTATGTGTATGTGAATAATGTGAATATGAAGTGCTGAATTGATTTGTAAGACAAATGGAGCACGTTAATGATGTGGCTCTGAATGATCTTAACTCATATTTACGACAGTTGAATATGTAAATTGATTTGGTTTTATGAGACTCTGCTACAGCATTTGGAAGAACAATCGCCATCCCATCCAGGCTGGGCATGTTCCCCAATTATGAAACCAAATCCCATCTAGATAATCTCCCAATTTGTGCTGGTGTGATTCTAGGTTTCAATTTTTCACATTTAACATAAACATCAGGAAGGGAACTCCCGACAACGGCATCCATCTCCAATCCAGATTTAACAAGCAGAGCATGTAGTTGCCGACCCTGCTCTAGTAGTAGCAATCCTGGACACGCCTTTATAATACTGGAATAGATGTACGTATTGGGACTGATGCCCACCTCTTGCATTTGCCAACAAAGATCCAATTACTTTTCCTCGTACCAATTCCATCCATAACCCGAAATCATTTTATTCCATGAACGAACATTTCTCTCGGGCAATTCGTCAAACATTTTGCATGCATCAAAATCACTCCCGCCTTTCCAATACATATCAATCAAGGCACTGTGCAGAACAACATCCGATTCAAATCCACTTCTGATGATATGGCCATGCAACTCCCTTCCATGCTTAAGAGCTGAGAGGACAGCACAAGCCTTCACAACACTACTGGCGGTAAAATGGCTCATTTTTATTTTCATGTTGGTTTGCATTAGACAAAAGAGTTTCAGCGCCTCCTCAGCTTTCCCACATCGAACATAGACTCCAATCATGATATTCCACGACACTAAATTTCGCTGAGACATTTTATCAAACATATTGCGTGCATCATCGATATTTTCAGACTTGCTGTACAACTGAACAGGTTTAGTTTGGAGAAGGACGTCCGAGTGCAATCCAGTTTTACTGATGTGAGCATAAACCTTCTTAACATTGGCTTTGGAGTTGTCACGCTGCAAAAAGAATAAAAGGCATTATACTGAAGAACTTTAATATTAATGGAGAAGCATATAAAATCACAACGAATGTGATAGGATACAGCAGTGGGGTGTCCAGGTTGTAACCAGGACGTATCAAACCACTAGTTAAATACTTCGAGAAAAAACGACAGTTCCTTCATCATATCTAGACTCTAGTCACTAACATTGGGTGAAAAACTTTAGGTTCGCAGACGTTAATGTCTTCACAAGAATTCTTCTATGTTACCAAGAAACGGAAATGGATAGGAGACACGGATTTTGGAAAAAGAAAAATTTATAAACGAGCACAAAGAACTGCAACCGAAAATCTTTGTTGTTATACATAGAATAAACAAAATGTCTAAACAGAATGTCTTCACCGGATGCAACATAAAGGACTGCAATCATAAGAATGTTGTGATACACAACAACATAGCTTAAAGAAATCTTAAAAGATTATGTGCATAGCAACAAATGACATTGGCAAACCGTGTGTTAGTAAATAAAACTTACTTGACATTGGCGAAATCTTACTTCACTGTCAATGATGAAGAAACGAGGAGTAGTGCCTCCCTGTGAAAGGCTGCAATGTAAAGCGTTCATCATAAGGAAATCAGGCGTTGCAGTTTCAAACCAAATCCTCTGCAACTCCAAGCTGGAAACAGAATATTTATTTACCTTTTAAAGTCAAAACTAGAGCAGGACATGTGCTTACCTTTTTAAACCTTCATCCACACCCTCTGCAGTGACATCAGTGTAAAATGCATCCAAACCAATCCACAAAAGCAGGGCACTGTTACAGGAAACAGAACATTTGACCTTGTCGAGTGAAGATTACATAAAATTAGAGGCTCAAAGATCATGCAAACAGACTATAAACATCTAATAAATAGTCAGAAATCACTGTAATCAGCACTTTAGGCTAAACCTTGCAATATTGATAGATTCAGAAAGACCCGATCAGCATACAATGTGCCCAGAAATCACTCTAATCAGTACTCTAGGCCAAACTTTGCAATATTGATAGATTCAGAAAGACTGTGAAGGAAACTATATTCAATATATTTTAATTTAATCTAGGTATAAAGCCTCGCCAGTGACCTAGAATGGGAAATGGGACTGGAGAAAAATACATATACATTGGCTGAAAAAGTATACAATGGGAGTGCCTAGAGCATGTCCAATAAAATGATGCACAACTGGAGTAATAAAAAGGGAACGCAGGGTAAATAATGTCGAAATACCATACGTAACACACCTTATAATTTTATTAAACAAATATCATCGTCGATCAAGAATTCATTAAGCATTGGAATGTTAAAGTTATGCAAATTGCTTTGACAATACACGGAAAGATTTACAGAGCAAAAGATCCAAAATTAATTTCCCAAATCGTTTCAATGCAAGTGTAAATAATTTCAAGATACCATACACATTAAAGAGATCTGTAAATCTGTCTCAAAAGACACCATTCTGCATCAAAAGACTTAATCAAGCGCCTGCTATTCGTTTCTACTTTGTACCAGAAAGAATACACATATTATCTTTTAAAGCTTTGCCATTTAAAGACCCTGTCTGTGAGTCTGGAAGAACACAAATATAAATGGCATTTGCATCCGCATTTCTTTATAATGAGCTGGAACCGACTTCCAACGGTGTTACTACAACAGTCATATTATAACGGCATTATTACAACGGATGGGTTTGAAAGTCTAGTCAACAACATAATTCTCTACATAGCATAATCCTTCAATTTTTCTATTATACTATTCGAACATGTTATCTAACTTCTCAAGAAATCGATGCCGACGTGGCTATGCAGCTGTGGTTATCCGGATGTGAACAAATGTTGAGCTCTAGAGGTTATCCGGACGTGGCATTATTGAATATATTATACCACAAAAACCACAAAAACCTAGGATGTATATCATGGCCTTTTTTTGCAAATTTATATTTTACTATTGAAATAATATATCATCCTTCAACTAGGATAGATATAAATTTATAGTTACGTTAGATTGTATGTAATGGTCTCGAAGAGCATATAGACTCAATGATGTTTTTGGCACTCTAATTAATATTAACATTGCAATTCTTGTTAGTTTATTTTAGTTATGTGTTTATGTACAAAAGTTGAAATATAATTTTTTTCAATTGTATTCCCTTGGATAGCAGATAATACAAGTTGTAATATTCCTTTTTGACTCATTCCGTAAACAAAAACCACAAATTGCAACATACATAAATTTATCCCTTTTAAAAAAAAACAAAAAACACACGAGAAAGAACATATGGAAAAAGAAAACATCTAAAAGAAGAAATAATATCATAAAAATAAAAACATAAACATATTCCAACAAATTTCATTCTTTTAAAAAATGATGGCTTCTATAATATTAATTTGAAAAGTATATACCCAAAAATGTAAAGCATGCAAATATAATGGTATCTCCTCCTCACCACCATGATCTCATTTTCTCACTTAATACCAATATACTTGTAGTTGTATGGGAAATGTGCGATGAAAAATATAAAGGGGGTGTGTCGCAGAAATTATTCTACAATGAGTGAAATATTAGAGGATGAAGAGGGGTGATGAAGGTGTTTAATGAAGGGAAGTAAATTGGAGGGGAAAATGTTAGGGGCATCGTTATGCAAAGTTCTTGTTTGCGACAACAAGGAACATATGAATCATTGTTCCATTGTTTCAATTCTGAAAGGGAAAGTGGGTGTGGTGTACAATTCATTGAGGCAACATACATTGGATGATGAATAATTCCTAAGGGAATGTAAATATATTTGTATACCGAACAATACTTATGTTTGATACACCAACTATGCATTTAGGGTTCCTCATGTCATTAGTTTCATGCACACTCACAATTATTGTTTTTGTTTAGTGATAAAGATCTAGTGAGTATGGTTTCCTCCAACCAATAGCCTTACTCACGTTTTTAAGTAAATGACCAATGACACAAAATGTTGACCTTTTATTTTCCGTGGTGTAGGTTACAAAAACCACCAAGATTGCCAATTCTAAACATCCACTAGTGTAAGTAATATTTGAGCCATTTCCAAGAAAAGAAATATATTTTTGTGTGTTTGTGCCAAGGATCTCCATCAATCCTATGGATCATCGAAGGCTAAAATATGGGAATGTTTTTGTTTGAAAAATGTAATTGATCAACTAGTTGTCATAATTAGCTCATATCAGTCTAATTTTGTGCATAGTTGGTCACACAATGCATATGATTAGTATAAGAGGAAACATAGGTTCAAAGTTTCAAAGTTGATTCCAAATGAAAGCACTTTGGAGGGTACTGGGGACTCGGATGAATTGTGGCTAAAGGGCCAAGCCTAAAACCTATTATGCTAATACTCACATGGTTCTCGTCCTTGGAGGATTTACAATATCTCATTCACCTCCACTTATATATTGTAAGGTTGCATAATTTTGAGATCAAAATGTCTATTCTATTTCTGCGACACCCTCGATGCATCTTTTTGTCCAACTTATCGACCTCTCTATTAAGAGGCAACGTAGAGAGAAAAAAAAATCAATCAACATTGTTGTTGGATTGGTGGATGTCTAGGCCATTTACTAGCTTCTGCTGCATGGAGTATATAACATGTTTTCAATTGTGTTTATCATTTTCTTGTTTACATTCCATTCTTACACTCTTAAAATAAACTAACAACGTGATTCCAACAATCCTAAAAGTTACAAATCTAATTAAAATTGGGACTTCTCATGTTAGCGGCTATTAAAATAGATTTGATGTTCAACAAAAATTTCATAAAATAGATGATCTAGCGATGCCAAGAAAAAGTGACATGTGGTCTATATGTGATTCGTTAGTAGAAAAACTAGAATCACTTATATTCCATCCATAAATTTCGAGATCTAACAATTCTCCCCCTCGGCCCCTTCTTCATCACGACTCTTCTCATGCGCATTGTTTTAGCTTCAATCCTTAAAATTTTACGTCTTAAACACCTCCCTACCGATTCTTTGGTGAATTTTCTGAATGTGATTGCTATTCAAAATGAAAAATTAAACATTTCCATCATGGAGCGTGATTGCTCGAGTGAAATGATTTGTAGAGTAAGTATAGTTCATCATAAATCATCATTTTCTTAATTGAAGATACCCAAAGGAAGGATATTCTTTTATTTTATTTTCTTGAAAGGCTTTTTGGGTGTGCAAGTGAACATCAACAATAATACAATATAATGAGTCCATTTATTGCAATATTTTGGGGATGAGAGATGATGCTTGAACTTGCACAACATTGTGTTGATGTTATTTTAGAAACTTAGTAATGAAGTGGTCCATGAGATATCCTTGTAGAATGAAATAGAGAACAATTTCCAAAAGTTAAGAATATGAGAAGAAGAAATAAAAAATCTAAATGTGGGAAATACACAATGTCAAGAATTTCTGTTTTCATGATAATCAAAATACTACAGCGTTTCTAAAAGAGAAAATCATTATTGTGTGGGTGTCATTTCCATAGTTTACAAAAAGATTACTTATGTCTAATTACGTATCGCCACTTTTTTAATATTCTAAGTTGATGGGATGGGTTGTGTAACTCCGTAAAAATACGATGCTCACTACGACGATGCGCCACAACCATGCGGCCCAAAATGCGACAATTTTTTTTTAAAAAAAAAAAAAAAGAAGGGATCCTATCCCTCGCAAAGACTATTTTATTATTACCGACGTGGTGGGTCCTCAAGCCACCACGTGGCTTGCCACCACAATTTTGATTCTGCTTTCGATTTTCCTAATGAGAATCGACAAGAAGAAAATATGTTGCAGAGTGTATGTGTATTGATTTTAGCTCGTCGAGCTACTGAGTAGGTTACGTTGTTTAAACTATGCTCCAAGCCACATATTTACATTGCTTGGGTTAATCTCCCATTTACCTTGGTAGCATTTTCCATGTTAGGATCAAGATTATTTCCAACTTGGCTAGATAACATACAACTCGGCAAGCCTAGCACTTTGGGACTCGGGCTTATTCTATTACAATGTAGATACGGTTATAATTCGGCATTCTTAGTCTCTTTGTAATACAACCAAAAAAAATATTTCCATTTCATCAAGTTATTTCTTCAAGATTAGAAGACTAACTATTGCAATTTGGTCAACTAACAAGCTATTCCAGTGTTTATGCCTTGAAACCAATTAAAAATGAGTACAGGACAATATTAAATTGAATGTTTACTCAGTTTTCTCTATGCTTTTAAGTATGAAATATATCAACAATGACAAATTGCTTTGATTGATTGTACTGACATGTATACATTTACAATTAAAAACATATTAGAGAGATGATTGTGAAAATCGGTGTGGGCGCAATAAGAGTTTGAATTTGAGTTTGAAAATAAGCTTGGGGTGGGTGGCTTTAATAGCCACCTGCCATTCATTAAAGCTCCATCCCCTTGCGTGCAAGTTATGCCAACTGGGCCGCCTAGTTTTTGGCATTTAATACGCTTGTATCTTGCAAATCTATACTCTGCACAGTCGCCCAAACGTTTTTCTACTGTCCTGGCCGCGTGAAGACCATGTGGAGGATAATAGGTGAAGTTACAGGTGAGTAGAGTAGGTGTTGACATAGTTTTTATTTGCCCAGATCCGCGCGAGTAAGAAGGAGGGTGACAGCCCCAGAATCTGCCAGTGTGTCGTTGAGAAGCGCTCCGATGATATTTGTTTTGTTATTAGTGGCATAATATGTTGTATAATGGTTCACACCCACGAAATCCAATGATCCTTTTACCAGATTTGATTCTTCACTAGAGAAGCTGGGCAACCGATCGCCTACCCTCTCTCTCATTGATCCTGGATAGTCGCCAAAAATATTGGATCCATAAACCTGTGTATAACCCACAAGTCAGTCGAATAAAAGGGCTTTTCCGTTGTTGTCATTCGTTTACAGGTGTTTCCAACAAGCGAGGCTACAACTATGTTGTTATCATTCGATGTCGAACGCAGCTTCAAATCGGGTTCGCCTTCAGGATATTTTTATCAAATCGATTGAGGACAGTGAAAGAGGTAAGAAGCAACCTGAAACAGTATTTTACCACGGTTTACTACTGATAACGTGCTCAGTCACGGTGTAGGAGAGAATCTCACAGAGGTGGATCCGTTTCATATCAGAATATTCATGAAGCCCAATTTGTTTTGCATTTATATGAGCATTTCAGAATGTATGATGTTACGAGATAGTTTAGCAAGCGGTGGATGGCTTCTCTTTTTTTGTCCACAGGCGCGTGAGGAGACAAAAATGTGGAAGAGAAGGAGCTTCGGCGCGAGTATCAGGCGTGCTACCTTCACTTTCGTTGGGTCTTTGTGAGGTGCGTCCACGGTGGGGTCCACAGTCAATCTGCCACTTTATGTCATCGACAGGACAGGCGGTAGGCGTCTAAACAAGCAGGTTGTCCAACTATGTTGTTATCTGTTCAATAACGAGTACATCCTAAGAAAAAATGGGATTCTCCTTCGAGTTATATTTTTATCAAGTCGATCAAGGGACAGAGAGTGTGTTAACCGGAGGCCAGAAGAAATTTATTACAAGGATCTTCATTGAGACCTGGCCTGTCTTGCGAGGGGCTCGTGGAGGAGAATCTCACAGCAGTGGATCTGGTTCATAGCAGAATACTCCTAGAGCACCGTTGCTTTGCAATTACATGATCGTGCTGCGTGTAATTTATTATAATCTTACTACACGGTGGTTAGACAGAGATGTATCATCATTTAGTTATTTTAATTGTTGTATATGGTATGAATATAAGGTTTTATGAGTATACTAGCACAGTTTGATCGGCTGGTTCAAATTAATATCCTTTGTTAATATGAAGGGGGACATCAATAGTATAATGGTAGTAATACGATTTGGTAATAGTAAATCCATTACTTTTAGTATTACTTTGGCATGAAATACTATTTAAAATATTAGTATCCTTGTTAAACGCTAAGGAGTATTGGATAATAAATTTAACAAGTTTAAAGTCTTGCATTACAATTTCCTTCTACACAATTTAATAACATTGTATGGGATTTCAAAATAGGTTGATTTCATTTCCTTTATTAATTTGCAATGGGTTTCTACAATGAATTCATAAATGAAGAAAAACATAAAAGAGCTAGAGCTTAAAATGCTTCATTGGCATATTAAAAGCCATTTAAAAACTTAAGTCTTTCCATCAACTATACAAGAAAAGATAATGCACTATTTTTCCAACCTTTCCAATACATCACTTTCAAGTAACAAAACAAAAATTTAATATATTTTCTTTTGTAATTTCTTTCCAACATTCCACAAAAGAATTCAACAACATTTCCAACATCATGTGGAAACAAATTTACAATATTGGAAGTTAAAATACAAAGCAATATTACATTTTTCCTCCACTCAAGGTGGGTAAAGTACATGGTGGTTTCACATTGTCATCAAAAGGTTCCATTGCTCCAAAATCAATAAGGTGGCTCCTCCATAGTTTGCTTGATTCACAACAAAATAAGGGGAGAGCAACGCTCTCCTCCCAACCAAATACCCAATGGAAAAGTGAAGTCATCCTCTCCATTAGCCCCAGAGCCCCAACCACATCAAAATGGGAGAAAATCCAACTCATGGCAACTACTAGCTTCCACATAACTCAACATAGAATTTCACATTCATTCCATAATCCTTCAAAACAAAATCAACAACACAACAAGAGGGAAAGCAATCACAACAACAAGTCACAAGGCTTACCAAGAAAACCACAAGAGTAAGACATATGGGGAGACCACTTATGCCTCCCAATGGGAATGCGTGCCACCTAAAAGCCTCCAATGCAAAACACAATACCCCTAACAACTCTTATGCCTCCCTCAACTCTTATGGCTCCCTCAAAGTAAAACAAGAAGAAAATGCAAGCATTTCTCTTACAAGGTGAGCACCCACCCAAACACCCCCTCAAGATCATGATCTCTTATGCCTCCCTCAATTAAGCTCCCCATAGTCTCCTCCCACTCCCAACTTAGGCATTCTACCCATTCCCAACAAGTATTGCAACAACAAAAATTCAACACAACATATGTACTCATTCATATAACAAAAAGAAGAAAACATAATACAACAAAGGTGAAGCTCCTACCTTTCCATGGTAGAGCTTGTTCCAAGTATGAAGTCTCAAATCCCTCCAAAGATCAAGCAAGCATCCACAAGCTCCACAAAATTCCCACAAGTATCAACAAGCTCCAAAAATCCACAAACTCTTTCCAAATCCTCTCCTCTCCAAAATACACAAGACTAAAAATGAAACTTCCAACCCCCAAAACAAACAAGAGGATCAAATAAATAGAGAAAATAGAGGGAGGGATGATGTGGCTCCAAGTAGGATGCCACCTCCTTTTCCCTCCACTCCACATCATTTGGTCAACATCAAATTCCAATGCACCATTAATAAGTGGTTGAAAGAAAGGCAAGCACCTTACACACTCCAACTAAGCCCACTCCCTCAAAGGACAAAATTAAATTTTGAAAGAAAGTGCAATTAATATTTTTACCCTTTTATCCCCCAAAACATCTAAAAGACCCTATATTTGGCCTTCCAACCCATAGGTAGGGTTGGCATGGGGTTTTAAGAGGTGTGGGACAAGTTTGACTTGTCCAGAAAAGCTTTGAAATTTGGCCTCCAAGGCAAAATTCGAGTTTCCCATGTGGGGTAGAGTGTGCTACACTCAAACTCAAACACACAACAATCCACCCAAAATCCCAAGTAAATCAAATCCTAATAAATGAACTCTCTTAGGTCACATCTTTTAATTAGTTTAGGACAATTTCAAATTAACTTAATTAACCCACTCTGACCCCCATGGCTAACAAAGGGTAAACTCAAATCCAAGGAATATGAATAAAAAAACACAAGTAAAATTTCACTTACTAAGAGCAACACATACTAACATAATAAAAAGGAAAAATTAAAACAAAACGACACATGATCCCTAGGTCACAATTTTCCCTTTACGAGATAATTCTAACACA
Organism: Taxus wallichiana var. yunnanensis; assembly: GCA_018340775.1. Taxonomy (NCBI): domain Eukaryota; kingdom Viridiplantae; phylum Streptophyta; class Pinopsida; order Cupressales; family Taxaceae; genus Taxus; species Taxus wallichiana. Next base: position 71,274,825 of record CM031241.1, on the reverse strand, counting down.
CACATTAATTGTTGCCATGGTGACCTTAGATGGATTCTTCTCGAATTCCGATATGGTTGGTCTCCACTCCCCAATATTGTTGTGAATATAATATACCTACGAGAGAGAATACCTCCTTCGGCTGTTGGCGCATTAAAACATTCATGCCAAATATACAATATAATCTAAACTAAATGACACATGATTTACTATTATCTATGCAAGTACGATATCACTAACACTTTCTAGCACATTTCTATTCCACATTTCATTTATGTCAAAACAATCATCACATTAGTCAAATTATCAAGTTCTACTCAATATGATTAAATATATCCCATGTCAGAATTAAGATAAATATCCCTGTCAAAAGTATACAAATATCGTCATCAAATGTCCACCAGTAAACCATATGCATCATATAAAGATCAAATCAATAACAGTCCCATGTCTATGATATCTACTAGCATGCTAAATCAAGAAGCCATAATAAATCCATAAGTGAAGTAATCAGTCTAAAAACAACAAAACAAAATGAGGTCGAAGGGAAGTGGGCACTACATCCCCCTCCCCTTAGACTTGACTTCCTCCTGGAAGTCACTGGAAAAGGTGTGGAAACTGTCCTCGTAGCAAAGTAGCATCCTCCCAAGTAGCTGCAGTCTCATCATACCTGTCCCATTGGACCCGAACCTGATCAATCTCTCTGCCGCGAAGGCCCAGGGTCCTGCGATCTATAATGCGTACGGGCTCCACCATCACCTGCCCCTGATCCTGCACCTATAATGCGGTCCAATCTAACACATGAGAAGGATCAGAAATATATCTCCTAAGCACATAAACGTGAAACACATCATGGGCGCGATAAGCTAGGTGGCAATGCTAGACAATAGGCCAAGGGACCGAGGCGCTCCAAGATCTCAAAGGGACCCACAAACCTAGGAGCAAGCTTAGAACCTTTTCCATAATGGATAGGGCTCTTATGCGGCCTGACACGAAGAAACACCTTCGTGCCTACCTCAAAATTGCGATCTGTCCTATGTTGGTCTGCATACTTCTTCTGTCTATCCTGCGCCTCCTGCAATCTCTGCCTGATCAAGGTAACCTGCTGCTCCATGTCCTGTAATAATGCTGGCCCAAGGGAAACCCTGTCCTCAATCCTATCCCAACTAAGAGGTGTCCTGCACTCTCTACCATATAATGCCTGAAAAGGAGCCATGCCTATAGAACTCTGGAAACTATTATTGTAGGCAAACTCCACCAAATACAGATACTCCTCCCATCTCGACTGATGATCCATCACGTACATCCTGAGCATATCCTCCAAAATCTGATTCACCCTCTCTGTCTGTCCATCTGTCTCAGGGTGATAAGCTGTGCTAAAATTAATCCTCGTCCCAAGAGCATACTGCATGGTGGTCCAGAAATGGGAAGTGTCTGAGGGTTGCGGTCATGAAATGATCTTCCGTGGAATTCCATGTAATCGACAATCTCATCGAGGTATACTCGTGCCACTGGCCACTTTCTGTATAGGTGGTCTTCACCGGAGAAAAATGAGCTACTTTTGTCAATTTATCCACCGTGACCATGATGGCGTCGTGATGGTATCTCGACGTAGGTAACCCAACGATGAAGTCCATGGAAATGGTGTCCCACTTCCACTCTGGTATGGCGTGAGGATAGAGAAGGCCAGCTGGATGCTGATGCTCGGCCTTCACCCTCGGCACTCTAAACAGCATGACACAAACAAAGCCACGTCTCTCCGAATTCCTCTCCAAAAGTACAACTGTCTCAGGGTGGCATGCATCTTCTTCACCCCGGGATGGGCTGAATAAGGTGCACGATGAGCCTCTGTCAAAATGTCATGTCTCAAGCCTCCATCTCTAGGAACATATATCCAACCTCTGTGTCTGAGAAGACCATTTGCCTCTAATGAAAATCCATCAAATCTCCCCTCAAGGGGTCTCTGAGACTCAATCTCTACTTTGGCTGCAAGGTAGAAACTATCACGAGGAAGGCTGTTGCAAGATCCTACTCCGCATGAATCTGCCCCCGAGGTGGCCATAGCCACATTCCTCCGCCTACTCAAGGCATCTGCAACTACATTCTCCTTCCCTTTCACATGCTCTATCTCCATGTCATACTCACAGAGTAACTCCATCCAACGCGCCGGCGAGCGTTGAGATTGGGCTGCGTGAAGAGGTGGCGAAGACTCAAGTGATCAGTCCTGAGTGTAAATCTCCGGCCAAGAAGAAAATGCCTCCACCACACTAAGGCATGTACTACTGCTGCAAGCTCAAGGTCATGGGTCGGATAATTGAGCTCATAATCTTTGAGTTTGCGAGACTTAAATGCAACTACTCTACCCTCCTGCATTAACACACCTCCAAGTCCCGAGGAAGCATCATGCACACGTAGAACTCACCCTGAGGATCTGGCACTACAAGAATAGGTGCTATCGTGAGGCATTCCTTCAGTGTCTTGAAGGCCTGCTCACATATATCCAACCATAAAAACTTCTTCCCTTTCCATTGAAGGGAAGTGATGGGTCTTGTGATCTAAGAAAAATCTGAATATACCTCCTGTAATACCTGCTTAGACCCATGAAACTACGCACCTCAGTCACACTAGTAGGGTGCTTTGGCCAATCCATGATGGCTTAAATCTTGGAAGGATCGACTACGATACCTTCCCCAGAAATGATGTGGCCCAAATCTCACACCTCGAGTGAAAGAACGCACACTTCTCCAAGTTCCTGTATAGGCCTTTGTTCGCGAAGACACTGAAGAACCTGGCGAAGGTGCTCCTCGTGCTCCTCACGTGTGCGTGAGTAAATCAGAATGTCATCAAGGAAGATGAGCACGAAGTGATCAAGAAAGGTCTGAATACCCCATTCATCAAACTCATAAACACTGCGGGGGCATTCGTCAAACCGAAAGGTACCACTGTGAACTCGTAGTGGCCATATCTCGTGCAGAAAGCTGTCTTGTGAATATCCGTCTCCGCAATCCTGAGCTGATGGTACCTTGACTTAAGATCTATCTTAGAGAAAATTGTAGCCCCCTTCATCTGATCAAATAAATCATCAATGCGTGGAAGGGGGTAACGATTCTTGATCGTTACTTTATTCAGCTGACGATAGTCAATACACAACCGAAGAGATCCATCCTTCTTCTTCACGAAGATCACTGGTGCACCCCAAGGGGATACACTAGGATGGATTAGGCCTTTCTCCAGAAGGTCCTCAAGCTGCAACTTGAGCTCACATAACTCAGGAGTAGTCATCCGATAGGGTGCTCGTGAGATAGGCTCTGCGCCTGGAACTAGATCTATATGGAAGTCAATCTCACGTGGGGGAGGTAATCCCGGTAGCTCCCCTGGGAACACATCAGCAAACTCTGACAAGATGGGATGGTCATCGAGGGAAGGTCCTCTGACTCATCCTCTGATCTTCACTTGACCGTAATAGCAAACATCTGACAACCCTATCGCGCACACCGCTTAAGCTGCATATCGGAGATGGTGCGAATGGATACGGCCCTCCTAACTCCTGATATCACTGACTCTACTCCAAGATCATCTATACAAGCAATAGTCTTGTGGTAACAATCCACTCTAGCTCTGTGAGCAGACAACCAATCCATGCCTAAAATGATGCCATAAGATCCTAATGGAAGGATCCGAAGATCAGAAGTAGTGGTGAAGGGTCCCAAATCCACTACACACTCCTTGACTAAGGAGTCTATAGAAATTTTGGCTCCAGAAGCCATCTCAACGTCCCAACTATGGCCCTACCTAACTGCCACCAGCCTACAATGCTCTACTAAGGATGGTGCAATAAAAGAATCAGAAGAACCAGAATCAAATAATATAGAGGTGGAAATACCACCAACACTACCTGTCGTCTCAATCACAGTACTCGGTGCTCAGCCTGGCGGTTCTCGACCACTGCGTAGATCCGATGACTCCGTGCCATATCTCCAACAGTAGGCTCTGAGCTCTGCATCTTACCCTTGTTAGGGTTCTATGGGCAATCTCTCCAATGATGTCCAGCAACACCACAACCATAACAATTGCTGGTCCTCTCCAGTGGGAAGCAGCTCCAGCTGGTACTCTAGATGACTGAGATACAGATCCTGACGATCTGGCTATGGACTGCTGAGGTCTCTGGCGAAGCTCCTGCTTGGCCGAGCTCTTGGCGCACCACATGTCTGATGGGACCCCTAGGAGGAGGCCCCATACTACGTCCTCTTTGTGCATCAAATCTCTGAGGAGGTCGGTAAGGTGGGCGGGTCTGCTGCTGCTGCTGCTATTGTGGTGGCCTGAATGAAGCTTGCCCTGAACTCTATCCACCCCGTGGAGGAGGAACTGACCCCTTCGACCTACCATCCTGCATCTGCTGGATACGGCTCTGAACTCTGTCTCTAGCCTGCTGCGTCTTCCCCCGTGTCTCCTCTACAATATAGGCCTTCTCCATGGCCTCTGCTAATGTCTGTGGGCAGTGAATGCGCACTGCGCCACCTAAATCCAAGTTCAGGCCCCGGATGAACCTGTGAATCCATACCTACTCATCCTGCATATAGTCGACGTACTGGAGTAGGTCCAGAAATCGACTCTCATACTCAGCTACTATCATCGATGCCTGATGGAGGTCATGAAACTCGTTTATCCGCTGCTGAATAAATCTCACGGTAAATACACTGCTCTGAAACGCTCCTCAAATAGCTCCCAGGTAATCATCTTCGAGTCAACATGGAGCTTACTGCTCCTCGGTCCTCCACCGAGACTCTGCTCCATCCTTCGAGAAGATGGATTGCAAGACAAGCTTTCGTGTTGCTAGTACAGGCGAGCTTGAAGCATCCGCTCAAGCTCACCAACCAAGCCTCTTCTTGAAAACCACTGTATCACCCGAATAGTGCGATAGTCGTAGCTTCGGGATCTCCCGATATGGTCTGCGGTGACGTATGACGAATCCTAGGTCTATTTGAATGCTCCTCCCCCTCATGCAGGGCTCCGAGACCTATCCCTATGTCCTGAGATCCTGTCCCCATGTCCTCTCTGTGGTGACTCTGCCCTAGCCGACTCCACACGGAAGTTCTCTGCCCTGTGCTCCTCGCTGTGTCGAGGGGATGCCTGGGCATCTACTGATGGCTCCAAACTATGTCTTGCAAGTCATCCTCCCAAGGGCTCTCCGCGTATAGCGGCATTGACATCCTGGAGTGTCTGCAAGATCTGAGGTAGGATGGCTGCTACGGCCTGCTCTGGTGGTGGTATATCTAGGTCTATATGAAGAGACCCCTCGCCCAATCCGCGCCTCCTGCACAGATCAAGGCAAGAGTTAGTTCATTGTTCTAGGTCTTGTGCCAGTTTTCTAAACTTGTTGTTTCCTATAATTATCAACATTGTGGTTTTATATATTAAACAAAAAAAAAACAACAGTCAACTCTGCACTAGGTTAAATGTTCCTGCTGCGCATTTTCTGCGTGTGCCCAAGGGTCCAAGCTTCGAACCCCTGGCTATGATACCAAAATGTAACACCGCAAAAAGATGACGCTCACGACGATGATGCGGCGGCGACGACGCGCGCGCCACAACCATGCGACCTTAGAAAATGCGACAAATTTTTTTTTTTTTTTTTTTAAAACGGAAGGGATCCTGTCCATCGCAAGGACTATTTTATTATTACCGACGTGGTGGGTCCTCAAGCCACCACGTGGCTTGCCACCACAATTTTGATTCTGCTCGATTTTCCTAATGAGAATCGACAAGTGGAAAATATGTTGCAGAGTGTATGTGTATTGATTTTAGCTCGTCGAGCTACTGAGTAGGTTACGTTGCGTAAACTATGCTCCAAGCCACATATTTACATTGCTTGGGTTAATTTCCCATTTACCTTGGTAACATTTTCCATGTTAGGATCAAGATTATTTCCAACTTGGCTAGATAACATATAACTCGGCAAGCCTAGCACTTGGGGACTCGGGCTTATTCTAATACAATGTAGATACGGTTATAAATCGGCATTCTTAGTCTCTTTGTAATACAACCCAAAAAAATATTTCCATTTCATCAAGTTATTTCTTCAAAATTAGAAGACTAACTATTGCAATTTGGTCAACTAACAAGCTATTCCGGTGTTTATGCCTTGAAACCAATTAAAAATGAGTACGGACAATATTAAATTGAATGTTTACTCAGTTTTCTCTATGCTTTTAAGTATGAAATATATCAACAATGACAAATTGCTTTGATTGATTTAACTGACATGTATACATTTACAATTAAAAAACATATTAGAGAGGTGATTGAGAAAATCGGTGTAAAGGCGCAATAAGGGTTTGAATTTGAGTTTGAAAATAAGCTTGGGGTGGGTGGCTTTAATAGCCACCTATCATTCATTAAAGCCCATCCCATTGCGTGCAAGTTATGCCAACTGGCCACCTATTTTTGGCATTTAATACGCTTGTATCTTGTAAATATATACTCTGCATGATCAATTTTTTCTCTACCGTCTGGCTGCATGAAGACCAGGTGGAGGATAATAGGTGAAGTTGAGTGAGTAGAGTAGGTGTTGACACGATTTTATTTGCCTAGATCTGCGTGAGCAAGAAGGAGGGTGACAGCCTAATCTGCCAGGTGTCATTGAGAAGCGGTTCGATGATATTTGTTTTGTTATTAGTGGCATAATATGTTGTAATATGGTTCACACCCACGAAATCCAACGATCCTTTTACCATATTTGATTCTTCACTAGAGAAGCTAGGCAACCGATCGCCTACCCTCTCTCTCATTGATCCTGGATAGTCGCCAAAAAAATATTGGATCCATAAACCTGTGTATAACCCACAAGTCAGTCGAATAAAAGGGCTTTTCCATTGTTGTCATTCGTTTACAGGTGTTTCCAACAAGCAGGCTACCAACTATGTTGTTATCTTTTTAGTATCGAATGTAGCTTCAAATCGAGTTTGCCTTCAGGATATTTTTGTCAAATCGATTGAGGACATGAAAGAGAGTAAGAAGCGACAAAACAATATTTTACCACGGTTTACTACTGATAACGTGCTCGATCCGCGGTGTAGGAGAGAATCTCACAGAGGTGGATCCGCCATATCGAATATTCATGAAGCCCAATTTGTTTTGCATTGATATGAGCATTTCGGAATGTCCGATGTTACGAGTTTAGCGGACAGCGACGATCGACCGGCTTCTTTTTTTTGTCCCACAGGCGCGTGAGGAGAAAAAAATGTGGAAGAGAAGGAGCTTCAAAGCATGAGTATCGGCGTCTTTACCTTCACTTTCGTTGGGTCTTTGAGGTGCGTCCATGGCGGGGTCCATGATTCAATCCGCCACTATAATCGACGGTAGTAGGCGTCTAAAAAATAGTAATGTCCAACTATGTTGTTATCTGTTCAATAACGAGTACATCCTAAAAAAAATGGGATTCTCCTTGAGTTATATTTTTTTAAGTCGATCGAGGGACGAGAGAGTGTGTTAACCGGGAGGCTAGAAGACATTTATTACAAGGATCTTCATTGAGACCTGCCCTGTCTTGCGAGGGGCTCGAGGAGTAAAATCTCACAATAGTGGATCTAGTTCATAACGAGAATACTCCTAGAGCACCATTGCTTTGTAATTACATGATCGTGCTGCTTGTAATTTATTATAATCTTACTACACGGTGGTTAAAGAGAGATGTATCATCATCTAGTTATTTTAATTGTTGTATATGGTATGAATGTAAGGTTTTATGAGTATACTAGCACAGTTTGATGGTCGTGGTTAATTAATATCCTTTGTTAATATAAAAGGGGACATCAATAGTATAATGGTAGTAATACGATTTAGTAATAGTAAACCCATTACTTTTATTATTACTTTGGTATGAAATACTATTTAAAATATTAGTATCCTTGTTAAATGCTAAGGAGTATTGGATAATAAATTTAACAAGTTTAAAGTCTTGCATTACAATTTCCTTCTACACAATTTAATAACATTGTATGGGATTTCAAAATAGGTTGATTTCATTTCCTTTATTAATTTGCAATGGGTTTTACAATGAATTCATAAATGAAGAAAAACATAAAAGAGCTAGAGCTTAAAATGCTTCATTGGCATATTAAAAGCCATTTAAAAACTTAAGTCTTTCCATCAACTATACAAGAAGAGATAATGCACTATTTATTTTTTCAACCTTTCCAATACATCACTTTCAAGTAACAAAAAAAAATTAATATATTTTCTTTTGTAATTTCTTTTCAACATTCCACAAAAGATTTCAACAACATTTCCTACTTCATGTGGAAACAAATTTACAATATTGGAAGTTAAAATACAAAGCAATATTACATTTTTCCTCCACTCAAGGTGGGTAAAGTACATGGTGGTTTCACATTGTCATCAACAAGGTTCCATTGCTCCAAATATCAACAAGGTGGCTCCTCCATAGTTTGCTTGATTCACAACAAAATAAGGGGAGAGGCAACGCTCTCCTCCCAACCAAATACCCAATGGAGAAGAGAAGCCATCCTCTCCATTAGCCCCCGAGCCCCAACCACATCACAATGGGAGAAAATCCAACTCATGGCAACTACTAGCTTCCACATAACTAAACATAACATTTCACATGCATTCCATAATCCTTCAAAACAAGAGAATCAACAACACAACAAGAGGGAAAGCAATCACAACAACAAGTCACAAGGCTTACCAAGAAAGCCACAAGAGTAAGACATATGGGGAGGCCACTTATGCCTCCCAATGGGAATGGGTGCCACCTAAAAGCCTCCAATGCAAAACACAATACCCCTAACAACTCTTATGCCTCCCTCAAGTACCCCTTATCCCTCCATTCACTCTTATGCCTCCCTCAACTCTTATGGCTCCCTCAAAGTAAAACAAGAAGAAAATGCAAGCATTTCTCTTACAAGGTGGGCACCCAACCCAAACTCCCTCCTCAAGAACATGATCTCTTATGCCTCCCTCAATTAAACTCCCCATAGTCTCCTCCCACTCCCAACTTAGGCATTCTACCCATTCCCAACAAGCATTACAACAACAAAAATTCAACACAACATATGTACTCATTCATATAACAAAAAGAGAACATAATGCAAACAAAGGTGAAGCTCCTACCTTTCCATGGTAGAGCTTGTTCCAAGTATGAAGTCTCAAATCCCTCCAAAGATCAAGCAAGCATCCACAAGCTCCACAAAATTCCCACAAGTATCAACAAGCTCCAAAAATCCACAAACTCTTTCCAAATCCTCTCCTCTCCAAAATACACAAGACTAAAAATGAAACTTCCAACCCCAAAAACAAACAAGATGATCAAATAAATAGAGAAAAGAGGGGAGGGATGATGTGGCTCCAAGTAGGATGCCACCTCCTTTTCCCTCCACCACATCATTTGGTAAACATCAAATTCCAATGCACCATTAATAAGTGGTTGAAAGAAAGGCAAGCACCTTACACACTCCAACTAAGCCCACTCCCTCAAAGGACAAAATTAAATTTTGAAAGAAAGTGCAATAAATATTTTTACCCTTTATCCCCCCAAAACACCTAAAAGACCCTATATTTGGCCTTCCAACCCATAGGTAGGGTTGGCATGGGGTTTTAAGAGGTGTGGGACAAGTTTGACTTGTCCCACAAGCTTTGAAATTTGGCCTCCAAGGCAAAATTCGAGTTTCCCATGTGGGGTAGAGTGTGCTACACTCAAACTCAAACACACATCAATCCACACAAAATCCCAAATAAATCAAATCCTAATAAATGAACTCTCTTAGGTCACATCTTTTAATTAGTTTAGGACAATTTCAAATTAACTTAATTAACCCATTACAACCCATGGCTAACAAAGGGGTAAACTCAAATCCAAGGAATATGAATAAAAACACAAGTAAAATTTCACTTACTAAGAGCAACACATACTAACATAATAAAAAGGAAAAATTAAAACAAAACAACACATGATCCCTAGGTCACAATTTTCCCTTTACCAGATAATTCTAACACACACACAATTACTTGTTGCCATGGTGACCTTAGCTGGATTCTTCTCGAATTCCGATGTGGTTGGTCTCCACTCCCCAATATTGTTGTGAATATAATATACCTGCAGAACAAAGAATACCTCCTTCGGCCTGTTGGCCGCATTAAAACATTCATGCCAAATATACAATATAATCTAAAATAAATGACACATGATTTACTATCATCTATGCAAGTACGATATCACTAACACTTTCTAGCACATTTCTATTCCACATTTCATTTATGTCAAAACGATCATCACATTAGTCAAATTATCAAGTTCTACTCAATATGATTAAATATATCACATGTCAAATTAAGATAAATATCCCTGTCAAAAGTATACAAATATCGTCATCAAATGTCCACCAGTAAACCATATGCATCATATAAAGATCAAATCAATAACAGTCCAATGTCTATGATATCTACTAGCATGCTAAATCAAGAAGCCATAATAAATCCATAGTGAAGTAATCAGTCTCGAAAACAACAAAACAAAATGAGGTCGAAGGGAAGTGGGCACTACAGATGGTTTATTTTTGAGAGAGACAAATGTGAGAAGATGTTCGAAGAGAAAGCTAGGAGATAATCATTCGGGGGATGTAATTCAATTAATAAAAATAAAACCGACTACCGAGCTTTATAAGAACGTTATTTCTGTGGGAGGGATCAGTAATCATATGGGTGTCCGTGTGATTTAGGCAGACTCCAGAATTAATAAATGCTTCTCTTAAAGTCTTTTACAATTCCTACGAGTGTAATATGTTTTAACAGGCAAAACAAGGAATGGTACTGGTAGTTGTAGGAAAGATAATGACATAACACTTTTTGCTTTTCTTTTTGGCTTAAGATTAGGCGGAACTGAAAGCTTGTGGACAAAGCTAAACACCTGTAAAGCAGATTTGGCCGTTGCGAGAGCCGTTGATTAGAGCTCTATAAAAACAGCCCTTCTCCCTGGTTTCTTCTGCAATTTTGTGTCTGTGTAGAATGGTGATGATGCCATGTTTTTATATTTGTGTCTGATCTCTGTATTGTTGTTGCTATTGGAGTGTTTTATGAGAAAATGTGGGTCGTACAGAGTACAGGGTTATATTCCTCGTTCAGATGTGCTGTCAAACAAGTCATTTGAGTTATTTGTAGAATTACTTCCGAAAATCTAAGTCTGTTACTTCTGAAAACCTCAGTCAGACGCCATTATATGTGGTTTGTGATTAGGGTTTTACATTAGGGATTTCGATTCACAGTTTATAATTCTTTTGAAATGCTCTAGATTCATACTTTATGGTTTTACATTAGGGATTTCGATTGTAAAGCGATTGCATTTTGTTTCTTACACAGAAATTTGTTTGTCTGTGATTATTTTGTGTTCTGTCTCAAATTTCTGCCATTATTTTGGTATTATGTCTGACATGTCTGCCATTATTTGGTGTTCTCCATAGAACTAAATAAAAATCAAAAGAGGATTCCGCAGGAGCTGGATGACTTGAGGATTTGTGAGAGCTCGAGACGAGTAGCAGTTGTAATTCCAGTTGAAGATGGGAATTTCATTCTTAACTTTTCCTGTTTTCTCATCAAAATCGACTCACACATATTTTGTAAGGTCGAAATGATTTGTTTGCATTTGTTTGCAATTCGTCAAGGCAGAGAATACGTTTATTTTGACAGTTAAAGTGATTTTGTGCAGGCGACTTGTTATTGACAAATCTTCTGTTTGACAAGCTAAGGAGACTGGAATTCAGGGAGGATCATCAACGTTTTATCTACCGCTCACAAAAGAGTAACTCCAGAGGATATTCGCTTTGATAAGTTTAATTACAAATCGAGGTTAGATAATTGCATGTACTACTGCTTTTAGAATTGTTTATTAATTATACGTTTTGCGTTCTTGGTTTACAATACTTTTACCAGAGTGGAATAGATTTACCAGGTTAATTAAGACTTCGTAACAGTTGCATACCTTTCAAAGCTCAAAGCTCGCAAATATCTTACATGCAAATGAACTTGTTGGACGCCTTGAGGTATTTCAACTATTCCCTACTTGCATTTGAAGCCAGTTAATTTTGAATGAATTGGGAACTCAAAATTTCTGTTCTTTACTTAATCAGGATGAAAAAAGAGATGTAACAGCCAGACCATTGTTTACGTCCAGGGTTTATACCAACTAAATATATTTGTTGTTTGACTTGTTTTTCCTTGTGGCTCTCAGAAAACCGTACTTATGTCTTATTTGTTTTATTTGCAACTATTTTTTGCCTAGAATCGTCTTTATTTTAGTACATACGAAATGTTTTAAGACCTGTGCGACCTAAGTTGTTTGGCCCACCCACTTGGCCTGACCCCTGGGTATCTTTTTTTTATTGTTATACACTTGTGCTGTTACAATATAGAACAGGTATTATTGTGCTATTTCTAGTGTGAGTTCCTAAAATCTGTAGGTTAACATATGGCTGTATGGAGCACTGCTTTCTCTGTGGTAAGGTTTATGGAAATACTGTTAAAGAAGTCATAGGACAACAAGGACATATTAGGGAGCTGGCAGTTAGTGATATGTACCATGCTCTATGTATTGAGTTGTGTTGTTTAATGTTTGCTTTTGTCCTTAGCTTTGTGAAAATACACAAATTTCAATTTGTCTTCTGGAATTTGGTCAATTCTATGTTTATATTTTTGGTTTTAAGCTTGTATTTATTTGTTTTGAAAGTGTCTGTTTTAGAATTAATATACATTGCTTTATTTGCCAATTAAAGGTGTCATTAGCTCAAGTTTCATTTAAGAAAATAAGATGTTCTGTTACTCAGCTGTCTCTTTTGTTGAATGATGAATATAATACTTGTTCAAAATCGACCGTTATGACCATTGTTAAATGACAGAGTGAATGTTTCTTACCAACTGTTATTTAGACTGTGTTTTGAATGTGTTATTTGTCCATTTTGAGGTTTGAAGGTATTTTCATAGCTCAGTTTGGTCACAAGGTAAGAGCTGATTTAGAAAAAACAAGAGAGAACTGGATGTGACTGATGTCAAAATACATATCCATCCACCAAATTTTTGAGTAAGCATTGGGATATTGTTTTATTGTGAATTCAGATGATTGCAAGCCCAACTTTATTGTGAATTCATATGATTGCAAGCCCATCATTGCGAATATAAGTAGCTCAGCAATATTTGACCATATTGTTACCTCTGTGTTTCTGATCCATTTATTTCCTGTCACTTTTGAAGTTGTAATTTTTTGAATTGTGGTCTTTGCAACACACAACCAGAAACAAAAATACCCCGTGAAAGAGAAAAAGGAAAAATATTTACCTGTGAGAATGCATGAGCAATGTAACAATATCAACTAGATTGACATTTTTTTATACGTTTTGGCTCAGAACAGGAGGGACACATGGTAACAGCAGCTATTGAAACAATGCACGAGCAACCAGAAATGATTGGTATGGTAAAATATGCTTTCATTCCTCAGAACAGGGGACGGGAAGATGAAGTTGGAACTGGAATGGCGGCATATTAAAAATGGCCTGGGGACAATGTGTTTCGGCTACTTGTTCCTGTTCAGAAAGTTAGTGGAATTATCGGTCGTAAGGGAGAATTTGTGAAGAAAATGTGTGAAGAGACCAGATCAGACATTAAGATTCTTGAAGGAATTTCGGGAACTCTTGAACACTCTGTAAGCATTACTTGAAATTTAGATCGTTGATATTTGCTGTGTCTATTGACGTCTGATCTTGATTTTCTGTTATAAAAACAATACTTGAAACTTTTGAAAATGTGATTAGAGCCCTCTCTGGGAAGAGCAGTGACATTTTTTTGTTAACTCTAAAACTTTTATTTCCCCCAATGAATTTAATCATAATAAGAGAGGGGCGGAGGTGATCATTGGCCTAGTTAACAGAAGGCCGGTTTTCATATTCTCACCCTACCAAAGCAGTACCTATGTACCCACCTCCACACCCAAACACAATTAATCTACTGAGAACACCGTGTAAGGTAGGTGGGTGTTTGTAATGAGAAAAGCTTCAGCTTTTAGATCTGTTTGCATTTTCATGGCCTACAATTTATGGTTCTACTTTTTGGCAATGTCAAAATATATAATAGCTCTATGTCTGGTTATAACTGCTCTTCAATAGATATATGACATTGCTTTCTTAATGTGGGTTGACATTGGTTGTTTTTGGCAGGTTATTATAGAGTTTGAAAGGAGTCCATGGAGATAATGGGAGCAGCTAATCCTGTGCCTCATTATGTCTCTCTTCTAAATTAGAAAATTTCCCATCCGCAATCTTTTGTTGAAGGAATCCTTCCAAATTTCTGTGATTTTTAACTTTTGTATTTTTTATAAAAATATTCGTCTATGGATCGATTAGAAATCTTTGTAAAAATTTGAGTGTGAATGGTTAATTCCTGTGAAATTTTTGTAAAAATATTGGGGAACGCAAAAGTGTTCAGCGTAGACATGTTTTTTTAGTTTTCTTCCACGTATACGGATCGATCTCCGACAATGTTGAGAGTCAATTTCTCGGTTGAGTCATAATTGTATTAAATTGATACAACATTTGTTTAATAAATTAAATATTATTTTTGGTAGGGGCTTAAAAGCCCTCCCAAACCCTCAAAGTTTGTTGTAGACATCTTTGAGGGTGTGTTCGCGTTGTTTTTTATTTGAGTATATTTTCAAATAATTTTATTTGTGATCTTAAAATATTATTTATTCATTTTTAAGAACACTATTAAAATGGTAAAAATGATATTTTATATAATAAAAAAGGATTTATATTGTTATTTTGTATGTGTTTATTTATTGTTTATATATATAATTTTAAATTGTTATATATATATTTTTACTGAAATTAGTAGTGGTAACAATAAATTGTATATTTATTCATTCTTAATAATAATAAATTTGTCATAGTATATGATGACAATAAATAATTTTATTGGTTTGTAAGGAAGTTGATTCTTGTCATACATATAGTTGTATTAATTAATTTAAGGAAAATGGAAATAATAAAAGAAGAGGAGTTGGTAGTTGGAGGAAAATGAAGGAGGAGGGAAAATGGTGTGAAGGGAAGATTTGATGGATGGGGAGGAAGGTTGGTTGGAGAGAAATAAGAGGGTTGGAGGGAGAGCAGAGGAAGATTGGAGGTGTGAAGAGTATGAAGGTTAAAGGGAGGAAAGAGGAGGGTTGAAGTGTGCGATGGGGGTGGGGAAGGACGGAGGAGGTTGAAGAAGGTTAGATGATAGTGTGAGGTTTGGTAGGAGAGAGGTAAGAGGGGATGATATATTGGATGAAGGGGAGAGCAAAGTTGGATGATGGTGTGAAGAGGGATGATTGAGGGAGAGAAGATGGAGATTGGAGATGTGAAGAGTAGGAAGGTTAGATGGAGGGAAGAGGAGGGTCAAGGAGGATTCATGGATGTGAGGTTTGAAAAAGGTTGGTTGAAGAGAGGTAAGAGTTGAATGATAGGTTGGATGGAGGTGTGAAGAGTATGAAGATTAAAGGGAGGGAAGAGGAGGGTCAAGGAGGATTCGATGGATATGAGGTTTGAAAAAGGTTGGTTGAAGAGAGGTAAGAGTTGAATGATAGGTTGGATGGAGGTGTGAAGAGTATGAAGGTTAAAGGAGGGAAGAGGAGGTTGAAGTGCGAGAAGAGGGGGGTTGAGATTTGAAGGAGGGTTGAGGGATGTGAGGGGGGGGGGGGATGGAGGTTTGAAGAAGGTTAGATGATAGTGTGAGGTTTTGTAGGAGAGAGAGGAAGAGGGTTGGATGATATATTGGATGAAGGGAGAGGAAAGTTAGATGATGGTGTGAAGAGGGATGATTGGAGGGAGAGAAGAGGAAGATTGGAGATGTGAAGAGTAGGAAGGTTAGATGGAGGGAAGAGGAGGGTCAAGGAGGATTCGATGGATGTGAGGTTTGAAAAAGGTCAATTGAAGAGAGGTAAGAAATGAATGATAGTTTGATGGAGGAGAGAAAAAGTTGATGATGGTGTGAAGAGGGGTGATTGGAAGGTGCGAAGATTCGGAAGGTTAGATGGAGGGAAGATGAGGGTTTGAGGGATTGAGGGGGATGGAGGTTTGAAGAAGGTTAGATGATAGTGTGAGGTTTTGTAGGAGAGAGGTAAGAGGGTTGGATGATGGTGTGAAGAGGGATGATTGGAGGGAGAGAAGAGGAAGATTGAGATGTGAAGAGTAGGAAGGTTAGATGGAGGGAAGAGGAGGGTTGAAGGAGGATTCGATGGATGTGAGGTCTGAAAAAAGTTGGTCAAGAGAGGTAAGAGTTGAATGATAGTTTTGATGAGGGAGAGAAAAGTTGATGATGGTGTGAAGAGGGGGTGATTGGAAGGTGCGAAGAGTTGGAAGGTTAGATTGAGGGATGATGAAGGTCAAGGAGGATGCAAGGGAGGAAGGTTAATCGGAGAGAAATATGAGGGTTGGAGGCAAGAGGATGAAGGCTGGAAGATGGTGTGAAAAGGACAAAGTGGATGGAGGGGAGAGGAAAGTTAAATGAGAGAGAGGAGAGGAAGATTGGAGGTGAAAGAGTATGAAGGTTAAAGGGAGGGAAGAGGAGGGTTGAAGTGTGCGATGAGGGGGGGTTGAGATTTGAAGGAGGGTCGGGATGTGAGTGGGGGAGGATGGATGGAGGTTCAAGAAGGTTAGATGATAGCGTAAGGTTTTTGTAGGAGAGAGGTAAGAGGGTTGATGATATATTGATGAAGGAGAGCAAAGTTGGATGATGGTGTGAAGAGGGATGATTGAGGGAGAGAAGAGGAAGATTGGAGATGTGAAGAGTAGGAAGGTTAGATGGAGGGAAGAGGAGGGTCAAGGAGACTTCGATGGATGTGAGGTTTGAAAAAGGTTGGTTGAAGAGAGGTAAGAGTTGAATGATAGTTTCGATGGAGGGAGAGAAAAGTTTAATGATGGTGTGAAGAGTGGTGATTAGAAGGTGCAAAGAGTTGGAAGGTTAGATGGAGGGAAGATGAGGGTCAAGGAGGATGGAGTGAGAGGAAGATTAGTTGGAGAAATATGAGGGTTGGAGGCAAGAGGATGAAGGCTGGAAGATGGTGTTAAAAGGACAAAGTGGATGGAGGGGAGATGAAAGTTAAATGAGAGAGAGACGAGAGGAAGATCGGAGGTGTGAAGAGTATGAAAGTTAAAGGGAGGGGGAAGAGGAGGGTTGAAGTGTGTGAACAGGGGGGGGTTGGAGATTTGAAGGAGGGTTTGAGGGATGTGGAGTGGGGGGGATGGAGGTTTCAAGAAGGTTAGATGATAGTGTGAGGTCTGGTAGAGAGAGGTAAGAGGGTTGGATGATATATTGGATGGAGGTGTGAAGAGTATGAAGGTTAAAGGAGGGAAGAGGAGGGTTGAAGTGCGGAAGAGGGGAGGGGGTTGAGATTTGAAGGAGCATTTGAGGGATGTGAGTGGGGGAGGATGGAGGTTTGAAGAAGGTTAGATGATAGTGTGAGGTTTTGTAGGAGAGAGAGGTAAGAGGTTTGGATGATATATTGAGATGAAGGAGAGAAAAGTTGGATGATGGTGTGAAGAGGGATGATTGGAGGGAGAGAAGAGGAAGATTGAGATGTGAAGAGTAGGAAGGTTAGTTGAGAGAATTACAAGGGTTGGAGGCAAGAGGATGAAGGCTGGAAGATGGTGTGAAAAGGAAAAAGTGGATGGAGGGGAGATGAAAGTTAAATGAGAGAGAGGAGAGGAAGATTGGAGGTGTGAAGAGTATGAAAGTTAAAGGGAGGGTAGAGAGAGGGATGGAGGAAGGAAAGTTGAAGTGTGAAAGAGGGGGGTTGGAGATTTGAAGGAGGGTTTGAGGGATGTGAGGTTAAAGGGGAGGGGATGGAGGTTTGAAAGAAGGTTAGATGATAGTGTGAGGTTGGTAGGAGAGAAGTAAGAGGGTTGGATGATATATCGCATGGAGGTGTGAGAGTATGAAGGTTAAAGGGAGGAAGAGGGGAGGAGGGTTGTAGATTTGAAGGAGCATTTGAGGGATGTGATGAGGGGAGGATGGAGGTTCAAGAAGGTTAGATGATAGTGTGAGGTTTTGTAGGAGAGAGGTAAGAGGTTGGATGATATATTGATGAAGGAGGAGGAGCAAAAGTTGGATGATGGTGTGAAGAGGGATGATTGGAGGGAGAGAAGAGGAAGATTGGAGATGTGAAGAGTAGGAAGGTTATAAGGAGGGAAGAGGAGGGGATTGAAGGAGGATTTGATGGGATGTGAGGTTTGAAAAGGTGAAGGTTGGTTGAGAAAGGTAAGAGTTGAATGATAGAATTGATGGAGGAGGAGAGCAAAGTTGGGTGATTGGAAGGAGAGAAGAGGAATATTGGAGGCGCGAAGAGTTGAAAGGTTAGATGGAGGAGGGTTGAATATGAGGTTTGAATGAGGATGGAGGGATAGAAAGGTTAGTTGAGAGAGAAATACGAGGGTTGGAGGAAAGAGGATGAAGGCTGAAGATGGTGGAAAGTATGGTGTGAAAAGGACAGAGTGGATGGAGGGGAGAGAAAGTTAAATGATAGTGTGAAGAGGGATAGTAGAAGGGAGAGAAGAGGAAGACTGGAGGTGTGAAGAGTATGAAGGTTAAAGGAGGGAAGAGGATGGAGGTTTGAAAGATGTTTATATGATAGTGAGGTTTGGTAGAGAGAGGTAAGAGGGTTGGATGATATATTGGATGAAGGAGAGAGAAAATTTGGATGATGGTGAAGAGGGATGATTGAGGGAGAGAAGAGGAAAATTAGAGATGTGAAAAGTAGGAAGGATAGATGGAAAGAAGAGAGAAGGGAGGTTGAAGGAGGATTTAAGGAATGTGAGAGGGGGAGGATGAGGTTCAAGAAGGTTTTTCAAGAGAGGTAAGAGAGTTGAATGATAGATTGGACGGAGGAGAGAGAAAGTTGGATGCTACTGTGAAGAGGGGTGATTAGAGGGAGAGAAGGGAAGATGGAGGTGTGAAGATTAGGAAGGTTAGATGGAGGAAGTTGGAGGGTTGAAGGAGGAAATTTGAGGGATGTGAGAGGGGGAGGATGGAGGTTTGAAGAAGGTTTGACAAGAGGTGAAGGTTGAAGGTTAGGAGAGAGAGGTAATAGGGTTAAACGATAAATTTGATGGAGGGAGAGTGTAAATTTGATGATGATGAAGAGGGATGATCGAGGGAGAGAAGAGGAATAATGGAGGTGTGAAGAGTAGAAGGTTAGAGGGAGGGAAGAGGAGGGCTGAATGATGGATTAAGGGATGTGAGAGGGGGATGTTTGAATAAGGTTAGATGATAGTGTGAATGTTGGTTGGAGAGAGGTAAGAGGGTTGGAGGTAAGAGGATGAAGGTTGGAAGGTGGTGTGAAAAGGACAAGGTGGATGGAGGGGAGAGGAAAGTTGGAAGGAGACAAGCGGAAAATTGGATGTGTAAATAATAGAAGGTTAAAGGGAAGGAAGAGGAGGGTTGAAGTGTGTGAAGAGGGGGAGGTTGGAGGTTTAAAGGAGGGTTCGAGGGATGTGAGAGGGGAGGATGGAAGTTTGAATAAATTTAGATGATAGTGTGAAGGTTGGGTGGAGAGAGGTAAGAGGGTTGGAGGCAAGAGGATGAAGGTTTGTCCGAAAAGAACATAGTGGATGGGGGAGAGGAAAGTTGGAGGGAGATAAGAGGAAAATTAGAGTTGTAAATGTTTGAATAAGGTTAGATGATAGTGTGAATGTTGGTTGGAGAGAGGTAAGAGGGTCGGGAGGTAAGAGGATGAAGGTTGAAGGTGGTGTGAAAAGGACAAGGTGGATGGAGGGAGAGGAAAGTTGGATGATGATGTGGAGAGGGAAAATTGGAGGTGTAAATAATAGGAAGGTTAAAGGAAGGAAGAGGAGGGTTGAAGTGTGTGAAGAGGGGGAGGTTGGAGGTTTAAAGGAGGGTTCGAGGGATGTGAGAGGGGGAGGATGGAAGTTTGAATAAATTTAGATGATAGTGTGAAGGTTGGGTGGAGAGAGGCAAGAGGGTTAGAGGCAAGAGGATGAAGGTTTGTGTGAAAAGAACATAGTGGATGGGGGGAGAGGAAAGTTGGAGGGAGATAAGAGGGAAATTAGAGTTGTAAAATAGTAAGAAGGTTAAAGGAGGGAAGAGGAGGGTTGAAGTGTGCGAAGAGGGGGTAGATTGGAGATTTTAAGGAGGGTTTGAGGGATGTGAGAGGGGTAGGATGGAGGTTTGAATAAGAACAGAGTGGATGGAGGGGAGAGGAAAGTTGGAGGGAGATAAGAGGAAAATTAGAGGTGTAAAGAGTAAGAAGGTTAAAGGGAGGGAAGAGGAGGGTTGAAGTGTGTGAAGAGGGGGTAGATTGGAGATTTGAAGGAGGGTTTAAGGGATGTGAGAGGGGGAGGATGGAGGTTTGAATAAGAACAGAGTGGATGGAGGGAGAGGAAAGTTGGAGGGAGATAAGTCAAAATTAGAGGTGTAAAGAGTAATAAGGTTAAAGGGAGGGAAGAGGAGGGTTGAAGTGTGCGAAGAGGGGTAGATTAGAGTTTTGAAGGAGTTTGAGGGATGTGAGAGGGGGAGGATGGAGGTTTGAATAAGAAAGAGTGAATTGGAGGGAGAGGAAAGTTTGATGATGGTGTGAAGAGGGAAAGTTGGAGGGAGATAAGAGGAAAGTTAGAGGTGTAAAGAGTAAAAGGATAAAGGGAGGGAAGAGGAGGGTTGAAGTGTGTGAAGAGGGGGAGATTGGAGTTTTGAAGGGAGTTTGAGGGATGTGATAGGGGGAGGATGGAGGTTTGAATAAGAACATAGTTGATGGAGGGAGAGGAAAGTTGGATGATGGTGTGAAGAGGAAAGTTGGAGGGAGATAAGACGAAAGTTAGAGGTGTAAAGTAAGAAGGTTAAAGGAGGGAAGAGGAGGATTGAAGTGTGCAAAAGAGGGGGAGATTGAGATTTGAAGGAGGGTTTGATGGATGTGAGAGGGGGAGGATGGAGATTTGAATAAGAACAGAGTGGATGGAGGGGAGAGGAAAGTTTGATGATGGTGTGATGAGGGAAAGTGGAGGGAGATAAGAGGAAAATTAGAGGTGTAAAAGTAAGAAGGTTAAAGGGAGGAAGATGAGGGTTGAAGTGTCCGAAGAGGGGGATATTGAGATTTGAAGGAGTGTTTGAGAGATGTGAGAGGGGAGGAAGAAGGTGTGAAAAGAACATAGTGGATTGAGTGGAGAAGAAATTTGGATGATGGTTTGAAGAGGGAAAGTTGAGGGAGATAAGAGGAAAATTAGAGGTGTAAAGAGTAAGAAGGTTAAAGGGAGGGGGAGATTTGAGATTTGAAGGAGGGTTTGATGGATGTGAGAGGGGGAGGATGGAGATTTGAATAAGAATAGAGTGGAAGGAGGGAGAGAAAGTTGGATGATGGTGTGATGAGGGAAAGTCGAGGGAGATTAGAGGAAAATTAGAGGTGTGAGAGTAAGAAGGTTAAAGGGAGGGAAGAGGAGGGTTGAAGTGTGAAAGAGGGGGAGATTGAGATTTGAAGGAGGGTTTGAGGGATGTGAGAGGGGGAGGATGGAGATGTGAAAAGAACAGAGTGGATGGAGGGAGAGGAAAGTTGGATGATGGTTTGGAGAGGGAAAGTTGGAGGGAGATAAGAGGAAAATTAGAGGTGTAAAGAGTAAGAAGGTTAAAGGAGGTAAGAGGAGGTTGATGTGTGTGAAGAGGGGGAGATTTGAGATTTGAAGGAGGGTTTGAGGGATGTGAGAGGGGGAAGGATGGAGGTGTGAAAAGAATAGAGTGGATGGAGGGGAGAGGAAATTTTGATGATGGTTTTAAGAGGAAAGTTGGAGGTGAGATAAGAGGAAAATTAGAGGTGTAAAGAGTAAGGATGTTAAAGGGAGGGAAGAGGAGGAGGGGATTGAGATTTGAAGGAGGGTTTGAGGGATGTGAGAGGAGGATGGAGGTTTGAATAAGGTTAGATGATAGTGTGAAGGTTGGTAGGAGAGATGTCAAGGGGTTGGAGGCAAGAGGATGAAGGTTGGATGATGGTGTGAAGAGGGAACGTAGGAGGGAGACAAGAGGAAAATTGGAGGTGTAAAGAGTATGAAGGTTAAAGGAGGCAAGAGGAGGGTTGAAGGTGGAAGAGGGGAGAGGGGAGGATGGAGGTTCAAAGGAGGGTTTGAGAGATGTAGGAAGAGGATGAAGGTTGGAAGGTGGTGTGAAAAGGATAGAGTGGATGGAGGGAAGAGGAAAGAAGGTGATGGTGGTGTGAAGAGGGACAATTAGAGGGAGAGAAGAGGAAGATTGGAGGTGTAAATAGTATAAAGGTTAAAGTGAGGGAAGAGGAGGGTTGAAGTGATGTGAAGAGGGAGGAGGTTGAGGGAGAAAGGAGGGTTTGAGGGATGTAGAGAGAAGAGGATGAGGGTTTGAAGGTTTGAGGGATGAGGCAAGAGTTGAAGTGAAGGTGAAAAGATAGAGTGGATGGAGGGAGAGGAAAGGTGGATGGTGGTGTGAAAGTGGGATGATTGAAGGGAGAGAAGAGGAAGATTGGAGGTGTAAATAGTATGAAGGTTAAAGAGAGAGGAGAGGATTGTTGAAGTGTGTGAAGAGGGGGAGGTTGAGAGGGAAGGAGGGTTTGAGGATGTAGGCAAGATGTGAAGGTTGGAAGGTTATGTGAAAAGGAGGGTTTGAGTGGATGGAGGGGAGAGGAAGAGGTGGATGGATGGTGTGAAGAGGGACAATGAGAGGAGAGAGAATAGGAGGGTTGGAGGTGTAAATAGTATGAAGGTTAAAGAGAGGGAAGAAAAGGGTCAAGGAGAGGAAGTGTGTGAGAGGGGGAGGATGGAGGTTTGAAGAAGATTGTTTGAGGGATGAGGGCAAGAGGATGAAGGTTGGAAGGTGGTGTGAAAAGGACAGAGTGGATGGAGGGGAGAGGAAAGTCGGATGGTGGTGTGAAGAGGGATAATTAGAGGGAGAGAAGAGGAAGATTGAGGTGTAAAGAAGAGGAAGGTTAAAGGAGGAAGAGGAGATGTGAGGTGTGAAGAGGATTAAAGTTAAAGGTGAAGATTAGAGTTGATGGAGAGGATGGAAAGGGGATGATGTGTGAAGAGGGATAATTGGAGGGAGAGAAGAAGATAGTGTGAAATAGGAAGGAGAGAGGAGGGGTTGAGGGATGTAGAGCAGGTATGAAGGTTAAAGGTGGTGAAAAATGAGTGGATGGAGGGGAGAGGAAATTGGATGGTGGTGTGAAGAGGGATAATTGGAGGGAGAGAAGAGGAAATTGAGGTGTAAATAGTATGAAGGTTAAAGGGATGGAAGAAGAGGTTTGAAGTGTGAAGAGGGGGAGGTTGGAGGTTTGAAGGAAGGTTTGAGGGATGTGAGAGGGGAGGATGGAGGTTTGAAGAAGGTTAGATGTTAGAGAGAGGTAAAAAGTTATGGTGGAGAGATAGGATGAAGGTGGTGTTAAGAGGCAAGAGTGGAAGAAGGGTTGGAAGGGTGTGTTAGAGGGGGAGGATGGAGGTTTGAAGAGGTTAGATTTGATGATGGATGAAGAGAGGAAAGTTGGAGGAGAGAGGTAAGAGGAAAATTAGATGTAAAGTAGTAAGAAGGTTAAAGGAAGGAAGAGGAGTTTGAAGTGATGAAGAGGGGGAGATTGGAGATTTGAAGGAGGGTTTGAGAGATGTGAGAGGGGGAGAGGATTTGGAGGTGTTGAAGAGGATGGAGGAGAGAGGAGGAATGGAGGGAAGAGGAGGGTTGAAGGAGGTGAGATAAGAGGAAAATTAGAGGTTTAAAGAGGATTTTGAAGGTTAAAGGGAGAGGAGAGGAGATGAGGTTGAAGAGGGTTTGAGGATGTAGGGGAGATGGATGAAGGGAGTGGAAGGTGGAGAGAAAGAGGAGGTTGTGAAAAGAG
Organism: Taxus wallichiana var. yunnanensis; assembly: GCA_018340775.1. Lineage (NCBI taxonomy): Eukaryota > Viridiplantae > Streptophyta > Pinopsida > Cupressales > Taxaceae > Taxus > Taxus wallichiana. Next base: position 71,250,959 of record CM031241.1, on the reverse strand, counting down.
GAAATAGTGAGGAAAGGGGAGATGGAAAGTGGATGATGGTGTGAAGAGGGAAAGTTGGAGGGAGATAAGAGGAAAATTGAGGTGTAAAGAGTATGAAGGTTAAAGGAGGAAGAGGAGGGTTGAAGTGTGTGAAGAGGGTGGGATAGATCGAGATTTGAAGGAGGGTTGAGGGATGTGAGAGGGGAAATGGAGGGTTGAATGGAGGTGTGAAAAGGAATAGATGTGGATGGAGGGAGAGGAAAGGTGGATGAAGTGGTGTGAAGAGGGACAATTGAGAGGAGAGAAGAGGAAAATTGAGGTGTAAATAGTATGAAGGTTAAAGGAGGAAGAGGAGGGTTGAAGTGGGAGAAGAGGGGAGGTTTGAAAGGAGGTTTTGAGGGATGTAGGGGGAAGAGGATGAAGGTTGAAGGTGGTGAAAAGGAAGGTTTGAGTGGATGGAGGGAGAGGAAAGGTGGATGGTGGTGTGAAGAGAGGGATAATTGGAGGGAGAGAAGAGGAAAATTGGAGTTCTAAATAGTATGAAGGTTAAAGAGATGGAAGAGGAGGGTTGAAGTGTGGGAAGAGGGGGAGGTTGGAGGTTTGAAGGAGGGTTTGAGGATGTAGGCAGAAGAGGATGAAGGTTAGAAGGTGGTGTGAAAAGGATAGAGTGGATGGAGGGGAGAGGAAGGTGGATGGTGGTGTGAAGAGGGATAATTGGAGGGAGAGAAGAAGAAGATTGGAGGTGTAAATAGTATGAAGTTGAAGGAGGATTTGAGGGATGTAAAGAGCAGGGATGAGGGTTGGGGTAGGTGGTGTGAAAAGAATAGAGAGGATGGTTGAGAGAGTGGAAGAGGAGGGTTGGAGGAGAGAAGGAGAAGAGGAGTGAAATAGTTGAAGGTTAAAGGGATGTAAGAGAGAGGGTTAGAAGTGGTGTGAAAAGGAAAGGGTGGAGAGGGGAGGTTTGAGGTTTGAAGAGGGTGGAGGGATGTACAAGAGAGGGAAATGAGGATGAGTGGAGGTTAGAAGAGGAAGTGGAGTGTAAATATAATGAAGGTTAAAGAGAGGGAAGATGGAGGGTTGAAATGTGTAAAGAGGATAGGTTGGAGGTTTAAAGGATTTGGGGGGTGAATAGTATGAAGGTTGAATGAGGGTTTGATTGATGTAGGCAAGAGGATGAAGGTTGGAAGGTGGTGTGAAAAGGACAGAGTGGATGGAGGGGAGAGGAAAGGTGGATGGTGGTGTGAAGAGGGATAATTGGAGGGAGAGAAGAGGAAGATTGGAGGTGTAAATAGTATGAAGGTTAAAGGGATGGAAGAGGAGGGTTGAAGTGTGTGAAGAGGGGGAGGTTGTCAGGTTTGAAGGAGGGTTTGAGGGATGTGAGAGGAGGGAGGATAGAGGTTTGAAGAAGGTTAGATGATACTTTGATGGTTATTTGGAGAGAGGTAAAATAGGTTGGAGTTAAGAGGATGAAGGTGGTGTTAAGAGGAGGGTGGAAGGAGGGTTTAGGATGTTAAAGGGGGAGGATGGAGGTTTGAAGAAGATTAGATGATGGTATGAAGGTTGGTTGGAGAGAGGTAAGAGGGTTGGATGATAGATTGGATTTAGGAGGGTGCAAAGTTGGATGAATGTGTAAAGGGGGATGATTGAGGGAGAGAAGAGGAAGATTAGAGGTGTGAAGAGTAGTAAGGTTAATCAGGAAAGAGGAGGGTTGAAGTGTGTGAAGCAGAGGGAGGTTGGAGGTTTGAAGGAGGTTTTGAGGGATGTGAGAGGGGGAGGATGGATGTTTGAAGAAGGTTAGATTATACTTTGAAGGTTAGTTGAGAGAGGTAAACGGGTTGGAGGCAAGAGGATGAAGGTGTTGTGATGAGGAGGTTGAAGAGGGTTTGAGGGATGTTAGAGGGTGGAGGATGGAGGTTTGAAGAGGGTTAGATGATGGTATGAAGGTTGGTTGGAGAGAGGGTAAGAGGGTTGGATGATAGATTGATTGAGGAGAGAGAAAAGTTGGATGATTGTGTAAAGGGGGATGATTGAGGGAGAGAAGAGGAATATTGGAGGTGTGAAGAGTAGGAAGGTTAATGGGAGGCAAGAGGAGGGTTGAAGTGTGTGAAGAGGAGGAGGTTGAGGTTTGAAGGAGGTTTTGAGGAATGTGAGATGGGTGAGAATGGAGGTTTCAAGAAGGTTATATGATACTTAAAAGGTTAGTTGAGAAAGGTAAACGGGTTGGAGGCAAGAGGATGAAGGTGGTGTGAAGAGGAGGTTGAAGGAGGGTTTGAGGGGGAGGATGGAGGTTTGAAGTAGGTTAGATGATGGTATGAAGGTTGGTTGAGAGAGAGGTAAGAGGTTTGGATGATAAATTGGATGGAGGAGAGGGAAAAGTTGGATGATTATGTAAAGGGGATGATTGAGGGAGAGAAAAGGATTAGTGAGGTGTGAAGAGTAGGAAGGTTATAGGGAGGAAGAGGAGGGTCAAGCATACAAGAGGGGGGGTTGGAGTTTTGAAGGATGGTTTGATGATGTGAGAGGGGGATGGAGATTTGAAGAAGGTTAGATGATAGTGTGAAGGTTTGTTGGAGAGAGGTAAGAGGGTTAGATGATAGAGTTGATGGAGGGAGAGAGAAAATTTGGATGGTTTGATGAGGGACAGATTGAGGGAGATAAGAATATTGGAGGTGTTAAGAGTAGGAAGGTTAGAGGGAGGGAAGAGGATGTTTGAACCATGCATGATGGGGAGGTTAGAGGTTTGGTGGAGGGTTTGAGAAATGTGAGAGGTGGGATGATGGAGGTCTTAAGAATGTCGGATAATAGTGTTAAGGTTGGTTGGAGAGAGGTAAGAGGTTTGAGTTCTAAAGGAGGTTGGATGATAGTGTGAAGTTGGTTGGAGAGAGCTAAGAGGGTTGGATGATAGAGTGGATGGAGGGAGAGTAAATTTGGATGATGGTGTGAAGAGGGACAATGGAGGGAAAGAAGAAGATTGAAGATGTGAAGAGTAACAAGGTTAAAGGGAAGGGAAGAGGTGGGTCAAGCATGCAAATATGGGGAAGGTGTGAGTTTTTAAGGAATGTTTGAGGGATGTGAGAGGCAGATGATTTAGGTGGTTCAAGAAGGTTGGATGATAGTGTGAAGGTTGGTTGGAGAGAGGTAAGAGGGTTGGATCATAGTTTGGATGGAGGGAGAGGAAATTTAAATGATGGTGTGAAGAGGGATTGTTGGATGGAGGGAAGAGGGTCAAGTGTGAGAAAGAGGTTGGAGGTTTGAAGGAGGGTTTGAGGAATGTGAGGGGGGACGATGGAGGTTTGAAGAAGGTTGGATGATAGTGTGAAAGTTGATTTGAGAGAGTGAGGGGTTGGAGGATAGTGTGGATGAAAGGGAAAGGAAAGTTTTATGATGGTTTGAAGAGGGATGGTTAAAGGGAGAGAGAAGAGGAAGATTGGAGGTGTGAAGAGTAGGAAGGTTAGAGGGATGGAAGAGGATTGAAGCATACGAAGGAAGACTTCCGATTGATTAGTCAAATCCATGATGTTATATATATTGGTGTATGATAGACATGAGTATCAGATAACTCTAAAGGTAAGAATGAGCATCGGATCGAGATCACAATCAAGCACGTTATGATCGGAATGAAGGGCGTTTTTAAGGAGGTCTTGAAAGAGGTCAAGGATATCGTGGTGGATTTGGAGGACCAGGTCAAGGTGGTGGATGAGGTGAGTTTCCTTGTGGAACATGTTATACATGCGATCTTCCAGCACACTACAGCGTGAATGTCCTTAGAATATTGCATGTTCCTTTGTCAAAATAATTATAGTTATGAGGAATTCCTGACCTATATGAACATCTTAGTAAGTAGCATAAACAAGAAAAAAAGGCACATGGATGGTTAGAATACAACACACTGTGGAAAATAAGTGGATGACCAAGTTGGAACCTAAATCCGGGCATTGCCTATAAATATCACTACCCACGCTGAAGCGGTGTGCACCAATGAAGCATTATAGAAGAAACCTAACATCACTAAGGAGGAGGTTCTACATGCATTATACCCAGATATTGTCCATCAGAAGGAGGTTTATCAGGAAACCATGGAGGTACTCAGAAATATTCATGGTGAAATACATTATTTAAAGGAGAAATCACGGAAGATGGAGAAAAATAAAGCAAGCTGAAACGGTCTAATATGATATGGATGACTTGAAAGAAGTATCCAAGATGTTGCACCAGAGAATATCATTCCACTCTAGGAATTGGTTTCAGGAATTGGTTTAAGGGAAACACTTTGTGCAAGTATTGAGATTGGAATACAATTTCCATCCCTTTAACCTTCTTACTCTTTACAAATTTTCCTCTCATCCAACTTTCCTCTTCAGCTTAGATTATGGCAAGGAAATCACTCCCTCAAACCCTCCTTCAATGCTTTTGTGGATGGATGGAAGGTTTGAGTAATATATTGATTGATACAGTGCAAAAGTCAATGTTCTTACTTTAGATGCATGGGTACAAATGGGGAGACCTCCATTGCAGCCATCTTCGAATGTATTGTTCATGGCTAACTGAACTAAGGCCACTCCCATCGGAGTTTTAAAAGATGCATCCATTACCATATAGGAGCCAAGTTCACTAGAGATTTTGAGGTTTTAGCACTTGCAGAGGTAGATAGCTTCCCATATCTACTTGGGCATCCTTGGTGCTATGCAAATAATGTTGATCTTTGGTTCAACAAGGGTTATATTAGTTTTGAAAATGAGGAAAGAGTTATTATCCCTTTAACAGATGGAAAATCTGTGCCCTATGTTGAGCCTTTGAGTGAGGAAGACTTGAATAGGATTTATGTACATGTCATCCGGGACCTAGAGGTACTTGAGCCATCTAAAGAAGGAATCCTTTAGTGGGAAGATGCATTTTGTTAGTGATACTACAAGTGTTTCTTGTGATAATTTGGCTCATAGTACTTATGAGTTGGTAGGGCACAAAGTAAAGAGCACATTTGTATGGACGACAGACCTCATTGTATCAAGAGAATAGGTAACAACTCGGTACCTTGTTACACTAGGAGAAGGAGATCCTATGGTATTTCTGTGTGCCATGGAGGAATAATGGATAGACCAATTGGAGAGACAAAATATGCTAACATATACCATGCATGTGGGACAACAACGCTCTGGTGGGTTTTTCACAAGGATAATCTTATAGGATGGAATGAAATTAGGATTGCTCTTTCTACTAGGTTCTTTAGGAGTAATGCACCTACTCAAATATGCACTTATCATGGTAATCAACTTGTTCAAAGACCACGTTTAGCAGTGTGAGAGACTATGGACAAAGAGGTAGGAAGCTTTACCACCTTCACTCTGGGTGCACAAATTTTATTCCACTTTACAAGGTCTGCATGCATGCTTGGTATGTATATGCGGAACTCCATAAAGAGACTGGAAATTGGTAGGATTTAATTACAGAATGATCTAGACGTTTGAATTTTTCTCTACTAAACCTCTGGTAGAAGAGGCATTAAAGGTTATAAAGCACTTAACTATGGGAGATAGTGCTAAGGTGGAAGAACTCATTCAGGAGTTATTTGATGAAGAAGACTCAGAGTGTGATTTTCTGAAGAAACAGAGACAAATGCCACACTACTTAGGTGTGCTTTCCTTGAGAAGGAAAAAGGAAAGATGGTCAACTTAGTGGATGGTGAAGAAGTAGAAAATTTGGATGTAGACCATTCAACAGGTAGGTGTGAGGTTTTGGATAGTGTAGATAAGACCACACGTGCCTATCATGAACCTATGAAGACAAAGAAAGTAAATATTGGATTAGATCCTGAGCCTAAGGAGGCCATAATTGGGGACTATTGGTATGACTCTGAAATAGCAAAAATCATTGAGTTACTATGAGATTATCAAGACTTATTCCCTCGAGGATACCATGAACTCAAAGGTGTGCATGAATCATTAGGATAAATGAAGATAAATCTTAAGGAGGGTGTGTGCCTGATCAGAAAGAGACCCTATAGGATGAACCACAACTTGCGCGAAAAATCTCAAAGAAAAAATTGACAAAATGTTGAAGTTTGGAATCATCAAGCCCCTGGACAAGTCAAATGGGTTAGCCCAATGGTGATCAGTATCAATAAGGATTTCTAGATTAGGATCTATGTGGACTATAGGGAGATGAATGTTGCATGTGTGACTCATCCCTTTCCTATGCCATTCACCGAGGAAACACTAGAGGAAATACTAGAAGGCATCGGTTAGAAAAAATTATTCATTTACAGATGGATTCTCTGAGTATCATCAAAAATGCCTACTATATTTTTTCGCACGATTGTTCATCAAGTTAGAATTACACAGGAGGATCGTGAAAAAACTACTTTTACTACTGAATGGGGTAACTTTTCCTATACCATGATGTCTTTTGGTCTGAAAAATGTGCCTACTATATTTTTACACACATTTTTCAAGCACTCAAAGATTTTATTCAAAACTTCTTGCAGGTTTATTTAGATGATTGGATGATGTATGGACTTGATAAGGATCATTGTGACAATTTACGCCTTGATGTTTGAAAGATGTCACCAGTTAAGCATCTCTTTGAACATCAAGAAATGTGAATTTTCTACAGCATTTGGAATAATGTTAGGGCACATCATCTACAAAGAAGGTTTGTTAGTTGATCCATTTAAGGTTGCAGTCATTATCGACTTGAAAGAGCCTACCAGTCAAAGTGAGGTGCACGGATTCTTGGGTCACACTCGGTATTATAGAAAATTTATAAAGGGGTATATTAAGGTTGTCATAGCCTTGGAGGAGTTACTAAAAGCAAAAGGGATGTTCTACTATGGAGAATCACAAGTGCACATTCGAGACATTAAAGGAGAAACTTACTACAACACCTATTCTACACTTTCCTTCGTGGGACCAACCATTTCATGTACATGTGGATGCCTCTGAGCATGACCATTGGTGTGGTGTTGGCTCAACATGGAGAAGGTATTATAGATCATCCTATCTTTTTTTCTAGTAGAAAGTTGACTCTTGCGAGTGAATAATACAACTATAGAGAGTGAAGCTTTTCAATGATCTATGCGCTACATAAATTCAGACATAATACCTTCTAAAGAACACCCTTTGTATTTTATACCGATCACATGGCATTGAAATATTTGGTAAACAAGCTCATTGTACAAGGGGCACATATGCAAATGGGTACTCTTATTCCAATAATTTGATTTCACAATCATGGTAAAACTAGGGAAAAGTAATTCTAACCTAGATCATTTTTCCATAATATAGTCGGAGAAGAAGCACATGCAATTAAAGATACCATGCCCGATGCATAGTTATACAAGTTACAATATGTGCCATCGAGTTAGAGGACATTATTATCTTCTACGAATAGGTCTAGTGAAGAAGGATCAAATCATCAGAGAAGAAACAACTTTTTATTCACGTGGCACCATTGAATTCATGTTACCTTATTATGTGTGCTTGAGGTCTAGTTAATGAGAAATCATTAGAAGAATGGATTGACAAGTTGATTAAGTTGGATGAGTGACGAGCAATAACACACTGGAGTCAAAAGTAAGAAAAAGCCAGGTAGAAAGAATGGCATGATAGGTACATTAGGGACAAAAAGTTTGAGATAGGGTAGATGGTGCTTCTCTATGATTCTAAGTTTCTACGCCATCCAAGAAAACTCAAAGTACATTGGTTAGGACCATATGTTATCACTCACATACTTGAAACAAGATCTTGTCAGTTAGAAACGCTTGATGGAATATAGTTACCCTAGTTACTTCAACAGAGTAGGTTGAAGCCCTACTATAAATAAGTCTTCTTGGTGTTTGTAATAAGGCAATATTGCCATTTAGATTAGGTTTTCAATTATGTATTCCCTTAATGTATTTCCTTCTTCACATTATGCTTTGTCAATTTAGTTGGTGTTTTGTGAAATAAGTGCATTTGGTGCACACTAGAAGCTAATTACCATTTGTAGTATTTTATGCGCAAAGGACTGCACATACCATTTGTGTGGGGTGGTTATTGAGAAATGGGTACACATAAAGGAACAAAACTACTATAGGTGCTTATTCAAATTTTGAAGAGTTGGTGAACATAAGATTGCTTCCAAATAAGGACCATAGATGGAGATAAATGAAGGAATAATATAACACAAGGTAAGCAGTGGCCATGGAGACTACCAATTTTACAAGCTTCCATATTTTGGCAAGTATGAACCTTTGTACTAGTGGTTGATGAGTAGGGTACATGAATACTTTTTCGCCACCGATAGAAGGTAAGGATTACAACCACTCTGATTTCAACTATAACAGATTGAGGGGCATAGGAGTGGATCTAAATAGTGACTTGATAGATAAAGCAAACAATCTTGGAGACATGAAAGGAGTTAGGGTACACCAAGGGTCCACGTGGAATGGATATCGACAAACTGAAGAAGTACCCAATGGTACAGAAGTTGCACATTTAGTCACCAAATTGAATGATCAAGAGAGATGGTCCTAAGTGAACACAATGTGGCTACACATTGCAAGGAGAATGTCACAAGGAACAATTTACAACATTTCAGGATATATTACAGAAACTATCATCGAGGAAGCACGCACAGTGATAAAATTAGTTTTGGTGTGTATTATTGTCCCTGGTATTTTTGGAAATCGGAGTGCCCGATGGGCCAAAGAACAAGATCTAGGAGTACCCCATGCAAATAAGTCCCTTGGGAAATATTTGAGAAGTACTTGTGTGAAGGGTCAATGAGTGGGCCGTTCAAGCAGAGGGTGGAGATGTGGTATGATAGGCTCCATGTGGTGTTCAAAGAGGAGTGGTGCATCCCCAAGGAGTTACCTTTGGTGGTGGGAAAGGTAGTGCAAGTTTGGAGATTTCAAGCGAGGAAGAGGAGGGTTGAGAGAGGTGATTGAGTGTGTAGATGGGGAATGTTATGAGGGAAGAGGGGGTTGATACAGATGAGAGTTCAAATTGAAGGGAGGGAAGTGTATGAAGGTTTGATGGATGGAAGATGAGGGTTGCAGAGTGCAAAGAGGGGGAGTTGGGATGAAGGAAGAGGAGGGATGGAGAATGCATAGAGGGGGAATTTTAGAAAGTGTGAATAGGGGGTAGGTTGAGGGAGGGAAGAGGAGTTTTGGAGAGAGGTGAAGGGATGATGTTCTGAGGGAGGAATATGAGGGTTGAGAGAGAAAAGAGGGTTTGAGAGAGAAAAATGAGGATCAAAGAGGGAGGATGAGGGATTAAGAGAGATGAGATGAGATTTTGAATGAGGGAAGAGGAGGGTTGGAGAGATGTGAGAGGGGGAAATGCGTAGAGGGGGAATGTTGGAAGGAGGGAAGAGGAGGGTTGGATAAAGATGAGAGGTTAGTTGGAGGGAGGGAAGTGTCGAAGGTCTTTTGGAGGGAAGAGGAGGATTACAGAGTGAGAAGAAGAAGGGATATTAGAGGGATGGAGAGTGTGTAGAGGGGGAATGTTGGAAGGAGGAAGGAAGCATAGGAAGGTTTAAAGGAGAGAGAAGTGGAGGGTTGTACATTGTGAAGAGGGGGATATTGGAGGAGAGGGAAGAGAAGGATAGAGATTACTTAGAGGGGAAATGTTTGAATAAGGAAGAGGAGGGTTGGATATAGATGAGAGGTTGGTTTTAGGGAGGTAAGAGTATGGAGGTTAGAGAGAGATTAGAGGAGGGCTAGAGAGTGAGAAGAAGGAAGAGGTTTGAGGAGAGGAATAGTAGTATTGGAGAGAGAGGTTGGGAGGGATGGAGAGACATGGGAGGTTCATTTGAGGGTGAAGAGGAAGGTTGACAGAGAAGATGGTGATAAGAGGATAGAGTTTGAAGAGGGAGGGAAGAGTAGTTTTCGAGAGATGTGAGGAGGGTTAGAGAGTGCAAAGAAGGTGGAGGTTGGAAAAGGGAAGATGAGGGATGAAGAAAGGTGAGAGGCTAGTTGAGAGAAAGGTAGAGGAAGGTTGAAGGAGGAAATATGATGGTCGAGAGAGTGAAGAGTTAGAATCGGAGGGAGGGAAGAGGAGTGTTAGAGAGAGGTGAAAGGGTGGTGGTTTTAGGGAGTTGATATGATATTTAAAGAGAGATGAGAGGAGGGTTTGAGAGAGAAAAGAGGAGGTAGATTGGAGGTTCAAAGGAGGGAATATGAGGGATAGAGAGAGATGAGATGATATTTTGAGCAAGGGAAGAGAAGGGTGGATATTGAGTAGAGGGTGAATTTTAGAAGGGGTTGATAAAGATGAGTGGTTAGTTGAGAGGATGGATGGAGAAGGTTTAATGAGGGAGAGAGGGATGGAGATTACAGAGGAAATTTTGGAGAGGGAAGAGAATGTTTGGATAGAGATGAGAGGTTGGTTGAGGGAGGGAGGTGTATGAATGTTTGACAAAGGGAAGAGAGGATGGTCGGAGAGTGTGAAGAGGTGGAGGTTAGAGGAGGGAATACTAGTGTTGAGAGAGTGGTGGGGAGGGATGGAATGAGGTGAGAGGTTAGTTGGAGGGAAGGAAGAGGAGGAAGGTTTGGACAGAGGGAAGACGAGGGTTGGATTGAGGTGATATGAGTGTTGAGAATGTGAAGAGGGGGAGGTTAGAGGTAGGGACAAGGAGGGATGAGAGAGAGGTGAGAGGTTGGCTGGAGGAAGGAAGAAAAGGAAGGTTGATGGAGAAGAGGAGGGTTGGAGAGATGTGATACGAGGGTTGGAGATTTTGAAGAGGGGGAAGGTTTGAGGGAGAAAGAGTAGTGTTAGAGAGAGGTGAGAGGTTGGTTAGAGGGATGGAAGAGGAGGAAGGTTTGAAAAAGTGAAAAAGGGTTAGAGAGACGTGATACAAGGGTTGGAGAGTGTGAAGAGGTGAAGGTTTGAGTGAGAGAAGAGTAGTCTTGGAGAGAGGTGAGGAATTTTGAGAGTATAAAGAGGGGGAGGTTGGAGGAAATGAAGAGGAGGGATGGATAGAGGTGAGAGTTTTGCTGGAGGGAGGGAAGAGGTTTGAGGTTTGAAGGAAGGAAGAAGAGGGATGGAATGATATGAATGGATTTTTTTAGTGTGATAAGTGGAGGGTTAGAGAGAGGTGATAGGAGGTTAGGGGATTGGATAGAGGGGGAGGTTGGAAGGAGGGAATAAGAAGTTTAGATAGAGATGAGAGCAGGGATGGTTTGAGGGAGGGAAGAGTAGTGTTCGAGAGAGGTGAGGAGGGATGTAAAAACGTTAGAGGTTAGAGATTGATTGGAGGGAGGGAAAAGGATGAAGGTTGGAAGGAGAGAAGATGAGAGTTGAGAGACGTGATACGAGGTTGGAGAGTTTGAAGAGGGGAAGGTTTGAGTGATGGAAGAGTAGTGTTGGAGAGAGTTGAGGATGTTTAGAGAGTACGAAGAGGGGGAGGTTGGAGGAAGGAAGAGGGGGTAGAGAGAGAGGTGAGAGTTTTTTTGAAGGGAGGGAAGAATTTTGAGGTTTGAATGAGGGAAGAAGAGGGATGGAGAGATACAGAGGATTTTGAGCGTGAGAAGTGGAGGTTGCAAAGAGGTGATAGGAGGGTAGTTGAGTGCATAGAGAGGGAGGTTGGAAGTAGGGAAGAAGAAGGTTGATAGAGATGAGAGGAGGGATGTTTTGAGGGAGGGAAGAGTATTGTTTGAGAGAGGTTATGAGGGATGCAGAGAGGCTAGATGCTAGTTGGAGGAAGGAAGAGGTGGAAGCTTGGAGGGAAGAGTGTTAGAGAGAGGTAATAAAGGGTTGTAGAGTATGAAAAGGGGGAGGGTTTGATGGAGATAAGTGAGGAAGGATTGAAAAAGGTGAGAGGGTTTTGGAGGGAGGTTATATGAGGGTTAGAGAGTGTGAAGAGGGGGAAAATTTGAGGTAAGGAAGAGAAGGGATGGAGAGAGATGAGAGGTTGGTTTAATGAAGAGAAGAGGAGGAAGGAGGAGAGTGGTGAGAGGTCAGTTGGAAGGAGGTTATATGAGGGTTGAAGAGTGTGAAGAGGGGGAAAATTTGAGGTATGGAAGAGAAGGGATGGAGAGAAATGAGACATTCATTTGAGGAGAGGGATGAGGATGGTTGGAGAGATGTGATATGAGGGTTGGAGAGTGTGAAGAGGGTGATGGTTTGAGGGAGGTAAGATGTGGGTTGGAGAGAGGTGATACAAGGGTTTGAGAGTGTGAAGAGGGGGATGGTTGATGGGGGAAGAGAAGGGATGATGAGAGTGAGAGGTGGTTGGAGGGAGGAAGAGGAGGAAGGTATGATGGAGGGAAGAGGGAGGTTTGAGAGAGGTGATAAAATGGTTGGAGAGTGAAATGATGGTGAGGGGTGAACATTTGGTTTAAGGGAGGAAGAGGAGGAAGGTTAGACAAAGAGAAGAGAGGGTTAAGAGAGGTAATATGAGCTTTGGAGAGTGTGAAGAGGGGGTTAAGGTGAGGGAAGAGGAGATTTGGAGACAGAGATACAAGGGTTGGAGAGTGTGAAGAGGTGGAATGGTTGAGGAGGAAGAGAGGAGGGTTGAGAGAGGTGATACACTGGTTGGAGAGTATGAAGAGATGAAAGGTTTGAGGAGGGAAGAATAGTGTTAGAGAGAGGTGGGGAGGGATGGAGAGAGCTGAGAGGTTGGTTAGAGGGAGGGAAGAGGAGGAAGGCTGGATGGAGGAAAGAAAATTGTTGGAGAGAGGCAATACAAAGATTAGAGAGTGTCAAGAGAAGGAAGGTTTGAGGGAGGGAAGAGTAGAGTGGGAGATATGTGAGGAGGCTAGGAGAGTGCATGAGTGGAAAGGTTGGAGGGAAGGAAGAGGAGATATAGAGAGAGGTGAGAGGTTAGTTATAGGGAGGAAACGACTAGAGGTTTGAAGGAGGGAAGAGGAGGGATGAATAGAAGTGAGAAAATATTTTTAGCGTTGGAGGAGGATGGTTGATATATGTTATAGGAGGGTTAGAGAGTGCGTAGAGGGGAAATGTTGGAAGGAGCAAGAGGAAGGTTAGATAGATATGAGGAGGGATGGTTTGAGTGAAAGGAAGAGTAGTGTTGGAGAAAATAAGGAGGGATGGAGAGAGGTGAGAGTGTGGGTTGAGGGAGGAAGTGGAAGAAGGTTGGATGGAGGAAAGGGCAGGGTTGGTGAGAAGTTATACGAGGTTGAAGAGAGTGAAGAGGAGGAATATTTGAGGGAGGGAAGAGAAGGGATGGAGAGATGTGGAAGGGATGAGAGAGATGATAGGTTTGTTGGAAGGAGGAAGAGGAGGGTTGGAAAGAGGTGATAAGAGGGTTAGAGAGTGTGAAGAAGGGGAAGGTTTGAGGAATGGAAGAGTATTTTGGAGAGAGAGGTGAGGAGGGTTAGAGAGTAGGAAGATGGGAGGTTGTAGGGAGGGAAGATGAATGAGGGAATGAGGTGAGAAGTGGGTTGAAGGGAAGGAAGTGGTTAGAGGTTCTAAGGAGGGAAGAGGAGGGATGAAGAGAGATGAGAGGAGTTTTTCTAGCACTTAAAGAGTAGGGTTGGAGAGAGGTGATATGAGGGTTTGAGAATGCATGTAGAGGGGGAAGGTTTGAAGGAGGGAAGAGGAAGGTTGGATAAAGATGAGAGGAGGGATGGTGAGGGTGGTTTGATCAAGGGAGAGTACTTGATTGAAAGAGTTTTAAAGGATGGAGAGAGGTGAGAGGTTTTTGGAGGGAGGGAAGAGGAGGAATATTGTATGAGGGAAGAGGTGAGATGGAAACACATGAGAGGAGTTTTCTAGCACGAGAAGAGGGTGGTTAGATAGAGGTGATAGGAGGGTTGGAGAGTACATAAAGGGGAAATTTGGAAGAAGGGAAAAGGAAGGTTAGATAGATATGTGAGGAGGGATGGTTTGAGTTTGAGAAGAGTAGTGTTGGAGAGAGGTGGCAAGAGATGGATAAAGATGAGAATTTTTTTAGGAGTTTGGATAGAGAGGAAGAGGAGAGATAGAGAGAGATGGAGAGAGGATATTTCTAGTATGAGAAAAGGATGGTTGGAGTCTACGTAGATGGGAAAGGTTGGAAGGAGGAAAGAGGAAGGTTAGATAGAGATGAGAGGAGGGATGGATTGAGTGAGGGAAGAGTAGTGTTGGAGAGAGTTTAGGAGGGGAGGAAGAGGAAATTTTCAGACTTAGGGAAGAGTAGGGTTGGAGAGGTGATACGAGGGTTGGAGAGTGTGAAGAGGAATAAGGAATGTGGGAGGAAGAAGAGTAGTGTTGGACATAAGTGAGGAGGGTTGAGAGTGTGAATATGGGGAAATCTTGAGGGAAGGAAGAGGATGGTTGGATAGAGGTGATAGGAAGTTTAGAGAGTGTGTAGAGGGGGATACTTGGAATGAGAGAAGAGTAAGTTTTGAGAGCATTGTTAGAGAGATGTGAGGAGGGTCGAGAGAGTGAAGAGGGGGAGGGTTGGAGGAAGGGAAGAGGGATGGAGAGAGGTGATTTGTTGATAAGAGGGAGGTTATAGGTTTGAAGAGGAGAGATGATAGGAATTTTTAAAGAAGGAAAGAGGAGGGTTAGAGAGAGGTGATATGAGGGTTTGAGAGTGTGTAGAGGGGGAAGTTGGAAGGAGGAAAGAGGATGCTTAGACAAAGATAAGTGATTGGTTAGAGTGAGGGAAGAGGAAGGTTATATTGAGGAAGAGGAGGGTTGGAGAGAGATTAGAGGGTTACAGAGTGAGAAGAGTGGGGAGGTTTGATGGAGGGAAGATGAGGGTAAGAGGGAGGGAAGAAGAGGTTTGGAGAGAGATGAGAGGATATTTGGAGGGAGGGAAGAGGTTGGAGGTTTAAAGGAAGATAGAGGAGGGATGGAGAGAGATAAAATTATTTTGACTTATTGAAGATGAAGGTTGAAGAGAGGTTATAGGAGGGATGGGGAATACATAGAGGGGAAAGGTTGGAAGGAGGGAAGAGGAAGGTTGGATAAAGGTGTGAATAGGTATGGTTTGAGGGATGGAAGAATATGGTTAGAGAGAGGTGAGGGGGATGAGAGAGGTGAGAGGTTTGTTGAATGGAAGGAAGAAAAGGGGTTAGATGGAGGTAAGATGAGGGTTGGGGAGGGTTGATACGAGAGTTGAGAGTGTGAAGAGGGGGAATGTTTAAGTGAGGGAAGAGAAGTATTGGAGAGAGGTGAGGATGGGGGTGATAGTGAATAGGGGGAGGTTGGAGTGAGGGAAGAGGAATAATGGAGAGAGGTGATAGGTTGGTTGGAGGGAGGGAAGAGGTTGGAGGTTTAAATTGAGGGAATAAGATGGTTTAAGAGAGGTTATCGAGAGGGTTGGAGAGGTGAGTAGAGCAGGAGATGTTTTAAAGGAGGAAAGATGAAGGTTGAATAGAGATGAGAGGTTTTTTGGAGGGAGGGAAGAGGATGGTTGGAAAGAAATGTGATTAGGGTTAGAGAGGGGGAGGTTAGATGGAGGTAAGTGGGGGATAGATAGTTGTGAAAATGATTAGAGAGTGTGAGGGGATTACAGGTAGAAAAGATGAGGGTTAAAGAGAGGTGAGAGGTTTTTGGATGAAGGAAAAAGTAGGAAGGTCCTGATAGAGGTGAGAGGATGGTTAGAGTGAAAAGAGGGGATGGTGGGGAGGGTTAGAGTGAGGAAGAGGGGGAATGGATAGAGGTAAGAGGAGGATTAGAGAGTATTAGGAGGGATATTACAAGTGAGAAGATGATGGTTAGAGAGAGGTGAGAGGTTTTTGGATGGAGGAAAAAAGTAGGAACATTTGATAGAGGTGAGAGGAGTGTTGTAGAGTGCAAAGAGGGGGATGGTTTGTGGGAGGAAGAGGTTTGGAGAGAGAGGTGAAAGGAGGCTTGAAGAGTGCGTAGAGAGGGAGGTTGGATGGATGGAAGTGGAGTGTTGGAGAGAGGTGAGAGGAGGAACATTTGAGGGAGGGAAAATAGTGTTGGAGAGAGGGTGAGGAGGGTTGGTGAGTGCAAATAGGGGAGAGGTTAGAGGGAAGGAAGAGGAGGGTTGGAGAGAGGTGAGAAGAGGGTTAGAGAGTGTGTAGAGGGGGATTTTTGAAGGAGGAAGAGGAAGTTTGGATAGTAGTGTTAGAGAGAGCTTAGGAATGTTAGAGAGTGTGAAGAGGGGGAAGGTTGGAGGTGGGAAGAGGAGGATGGAGAGATGTGAGAGGTATGAGGGAGGGAAGAAGATTAGAGGTTTGAAGGAGGAAGAGGAGGGATGAAGAGATATGATAGGAGTTTTTCAACAAGGAGGAGGAGGGTTAGAGAGAGGTGATAGGAAGGTTCAAGTGTGTGTAGAGGGGGAAAGTTGGAAGGGGGAAGAGGAATTTTAATAGATATTAGTGGTTGGTTAAAGGGAGGGCAGAGGAGAAAGTTCTAGTTGTGGATAAAGGGGGTGGAGAAAGATTAGAGGAAGGTTAGAGAGTGCAAAGTATGGGGAGGTTGGAACATAGGGAAGAGGAGGGTTAGAGGGAGGGAAGAAGAGGTTTTGAGAGAGGTGGGAGGTTTTGGAGGGTGGGAAGAGGTTAAATGTTTGAAGGAGGAAGTGGAGGGATGGATAGAGATGAGGTATTTTTTGAGTGATTGAAGAGGAGGGTTGAAGAGAGGCTATAAGAGGGTTGGGGAGTGCATATAGGGGAAAGGTTCAAAAGAGGGAAGAGGAAGGTTTGTTAGAGGTGAGAATAGGGATGGTTTGAGGGATGGAAGAGTATGATTTGAAAGAGATGAGGAGGGATGAGAGGGTGAGAGGCTTCTTGGAGGGACGGAAAAAGAGGGACATTGGATGGAGGGAAAATGAGGGTTAGAGAGGGGTGATACGAGAGTTGAAGAGGGTGAAGAGGAGGAAGGTTTAAGAGAGGGAAGAAAATTATTGGATAGAGGCGAGAAGGTTGGATACTACGAAGAGGGAGGAGGTTGGAGTGAAGGAAGAGGAAGGATGAAGATAGGTGAGAGGTTAGTTAGAGGGAGGGAAGAGGTTAAAGGTTTGATGGAGGGAGGAGGGATGGAGAGAGATGAGAGGATTCTTTAATCAAAGGAAAAAGAGGAGGTTGGGAGAGGTGAAAGGAGGGTTAGAGCATGGGTAGAGGGGGAAGTTTGGAAGGAGGGAAGAGAAGGTTGATAGAGATGAGAGGTTGGTTGAGGGAGGGGAAAAGGAGGGTTGGAAATTTATGAGATGAGGGTTGGAGTGTGAGAATAGGGGGAAGGTTGGAGGGAGGGAAGATGAGGGATAGATATAGGTGAGAGGAGGGTTAGAGGGTGAAGAGGGGAGAGATAAGAGGTAGGGAAGATGAGGTTAGAGAGAGGTGAGAGGTTTGTTGAATGGAAGAAAAATTAGGAAGGTTGGAAAATAGGAGGGTTTCAGAGAGATTTGAGAGGAGGGTTCGAGAGAGAGAGTGAAAGGAGGGTTGAGAGTGTGTAGAGGAAGAACATTGGAGGGATGGAAGAGGATTGTTGGAGAGAGGTGAGAGGATGAGGGTTTTAGGGAGGGAAGATTAGGTTGGAGAGATATATGAGGAGGTTAGGAGAGTGCGAATAGGGGAGTTTGATGGATGGAAATTGAGGGTTGGTTGGTGAGAGGTGTGTTGAGAGAGGGAGAGGAGAAAGGTTAGAGAGAGGAGGAAGAGAAGGGTTTAAGAGTGGTGATATGAGGGTTGGAGAGTTTAAAGAGGGGAAAGGTTTGAGGAAAAAGGAGTGGAAGAGGAGGGTTTTAGGTGAGAGGAGGGTTTTGAGATATTAAAGGAGGGTTGGAGAGTGCAAAGAGGGGGGAGGGTTGATATAAGAAAGAGGATGGTTGGTGAGAGGTGATGGGTTGATTGGAGGGATTGAAGAGGAGAAAGGTTGGATAGAGGAAAGGAGGGTTTAAGAGAGGTCATAAAAGGTTTAGAGAGTGTGAAGAGGGGGAAGGTTTTGAGGGATGGAAAAGGAGGGTTAAAGAGATGTGATATGGAGGGTTGGAGAGTGTGGAGAGGGGAAGGTTTGAGGGGGAAGAGTAGTTTGGAGAGAGGTTATGTGAGGGTTGAAATACGATGGGTGAAAGGCTATTGGTAGGTAATAGGATGGTTCGAGAGAGGTGATAGGTTGGTTGGATGGAGGAAAGAGGAGTAAGGTTTGATATGAGTTTGGATAGAGGTGAGAGGAGGGTTGGAAATTGAAAATAGGGGAAGGTTGGTGGGAGGAAAGAGGAGGGTTGGAGAGAGGTGATAGGAGGTTTGTAGAGTGCGTAGAGGGGAAGGTTGGAGGGAGGGAAGAGGAGTGTTATAGAGATATGAGAGGAGTTTTGGAGGATTTAAAAGGAGGGTTGGAGAGGTGTGAGATTTTTTTAGAGGGAGGGAAGAGGAGGGTTTGGTCAAAGGAAAGAGGAGGGTTAAAGATAGGTGATAGGAGGGTTGGAGAGTGTAGAGGTGGGAGGTTTGAGGAGTGAATATGAGTGTTGGAGAGAGGTGAGGAGTGATTTTGAGATTTCAAAGGAAGGTTAGAGGAAGGTGAGAGGAAGATTAGAGAGAGGTGAGAAGCTGGTTGAGGAGGAAAGAGGAGGAAGGTTGGATAAAAGGAGTTTTAAAGGGAGGTAAGAGGAGGGTTCTAGAGAGGTGATAGGCTGGTTTGATGGAGGAAAGATGAAGAAGGTTGGATAGGAGTGTTGGAGAGAGGTGAGAGGAGGGTTGGAAAAGTGCAAAGAGGGGAATGGTTAGTGGTAGGGAAGATGAGGGTTAGAGAGAGGTCATAGGAGGTTTGGAGAGTGCAGAGGGGGAAAGGTTTGAGGGAGGGAAGAGGAGTGTTGGAGAGAGGTGAGAAGATGAAGGTTTAAGGGAGGAACAAAGGAGGGTTGGAGAGAGATGAGAGGAGGTTTGGAGGGTTGAAAAGGAGGGTTGTATAGGTGTGAGATGTGTTTTGGAGGGAGGGAAGAGGAGAAAGGTGGGACAGAGGAAAGAGGAGGGTTGAAGAGAGGTGGTAGGAGGGTTGGAGAGTGTAGAGGGGGGGGAAGAGGGAGGGAAGAGGAGTGTTGAAGAGAGGTTAGGAATGGTTTTGAGAGTGCAAAGGATGGACGGTTAGAGGAAGGTGAGAGGAGGGTAACATAGAGGTGAGAAGGTAGTTTGAGGGAGGAAAGAGGAGGAATGTTGATAAAAGGAGTTTTGGAGAGAGGTGAGTGGAGGGTTGGAGAGTGCAAAGAGAGTGGTAAGGTACGTGGGAGGAACATGAGGGTTGGAGAGAGGCTATAGGAGAGTTGGAGAGTTCATAGAGGGGGATTTTTGGAGGGAGGGAAGAGGAGTGTTGGATAAAGGTGAGAGGATGATGGTGTGAGGGAGGAAAGAGGAGGGTTTTAGAGAGATGAGTGGAGGTTTTGAGTATGAATAGGGGGAGGATGGAAGGAGGGAAGATGAGAGTTAGGGAGAGGTAAGATGAGTGTTGAGAGAGGAGAGAGGAGGATTAGAGAGTTCAAAGAGGAGGGTTGGTGGGAGGGAAGAGGAGGGTTTGAGAGAGGTAATACAATGTTTTGAGAGTGCATATAGGGGGTTAGAGGGAGGGAAGAGGATTTTAGAGAGATGTAAGAGGATGAAGGTTTTGAGGGATGAAATAGTAGGGTATGGAGAGAGATGAGAGGATGTTTGAAGAGTACAAAGAGAAAGATGGATGGAGAAGATGGATGGATGGAGAGAGGATTATTGTTGAGAGAGGTGGAATGGGTATTGGATGGAGGGAAGAGAGGAGGGTTTGAGAGAGGTGATAGGAAGGTTGGTGATTATGAAGACGAGGAAGGTTTGAGAGAGGGAATAGTAGTGTTGGAGAGAGATGAATTAGGGTTTTAGAGTGTGAAGAGAGGGAGGTTGGTGTGAGGGAAGAGGAGAGTTTGGACATATGTTATATAAGGTTTGGAGAGTGCATGAGGAGGGGGAGGTTGAGGGATGGAAAAGAGTGTTGGAGAGAGGTAAGTGGATGAAGGTTTGAGGGATGAAGTAGTAAGGTTGAGAGAGATTAGAGGAGGTTTGGAGAGTACAAAGAGGTGGGAGGATGGGGAGGGAATAGGAGGGGTGGAGAGAGGTGAGAGTTTAGTTTGATGGATTGAAGGAGTAAGGTTGGATGGAGGGAAGAGAGGATGGTTGGAGAGAGGTGATACGAGGGTTGGTGATTGTGAAGACATGGAAGGTTTGAGAGAAGGAAAAGGAGTGTTAGAGAGTGGTGAGTTGAGGGTAGGAGGGCGAAGAGGGGAGGTTGGAGGGAGGGAATATGAGGGTTAGGGATATGTGAGAAGTTTTTTAGATGTAGGGAAGAGGAGGAAGGTTAGATTAAGCGAAGAGGATGGTTAGAGAAAGGTGAGAGGATATCCTTCAAAGACAATAAATTTGAAAATTTGCCATCCTTCCTTGTTTGCACAAGAATTTCCCCTAAATTTCCCATCCATAATATTTTGTTGAAGGAATCCTTCCAAAATCTCCATGATTTTTAACTTTTTATTTCTTTATAAAAATATTCGTCTATGGATCAATCAAAAATCTTTGTAAAAACTTTGGTTGTGAATGGTTAATTCTTGTGAAATATTTGTAATAAATTATTTGGGGAACATAAAGAAAGTTCCACGTAGACATGTTTTTGGTTTTCTTCCAATGTTGAGAGTCAATCTCTTAGTTGAGTCTTATTTTATATATTGACAATGTATATGTGAAAGGTACCTTAAATTTTATTATCATAATTGCATTAAATTGATACAACATTTGTTTGATAAATAAAATATTATATTTTGTGGGGAGTTTAAAAGGCCCTTCAAAACCCTCAAAGATTGTTATAGACATATTTTAGGGGTGTTTTCATGTTGGTATTTTATGTTTATATTTATATTTTTTCATATACATGTATTCATGATAGTAAAATATCATTTATGCATTTTAAATTAAAATATAAAAATGGTAAAAATGAAATTTTATGTAATCAAAAATGGATTTGTATTGTTATTTTGTATGAGAGTTTATTTATTGTTTATTATCTATAACTTTTACATGGTTATATTTATTTTTAATAAATTTATATTGGTGGTAATAAATTGTATTTTTTTTTCATTTATAATAGTAGTAATAAAATGAAAACAATAAATATAAAACATTTTAATTTTTTATCCATGTCATACTATATGGTGATAATACTTAATTTAATTGGTTCATAATGAAGAGGGAAATGCGGGTTGGAGAGAAATAAACATTTTTGGGAAAAGGGAAGAAGGTTGAGATGGGTTAGGAGATGGAGAGAAAATGAAGTTGAATATTTTCATATATATTTTAGTATTAATTAATTTTAGAAAAAGGGAAATAATTAAAGAAGAGGAGTTAGTAGTTGGATAAAAATGGAAGGAGGGAGGTAATATGGTGTGAAGGAGAGAAATATTTGATAGAGGGGGGAGGAAGGTTGGATTATAGTGTGAAGGCTGGTTGGAATAGAAGAGGAGGGTTGGAGATAAGTGAGGGGTTGGAGGAAAGAGGATGAAGGATAGAAGGTGGTGTAAAAAGGAAAAAGAGTGGATGGAGAGGAGAGGAAAGTTGGATGATGATGTGAGGAGGAATGGTTGGGGAAATGGAGGGAGGGAGGGAAGATGGTGTGAAGGGGAGAAATATTGGATAGAGGGGGAGGAATTTTGGATGATGTGTTAAGGTTGGTTGGAGTATAAGATGAGGGTTGGAGAGAGGTGAGAGGGTTGGAGGAAAGAGGACGAAGGTTGGAAGGCGGTGAAAAGGATAAAGAGTGGATGGAGGGAGAGGAAAGTTAGATTATGTTGTGAAGAGGGATGACTAGAATGAAGAGGAAGATGGTTATTTGGAGGGGAAGAGTAGGGTTTGATAGACGTTAGAGATTTTAATGTTTGAAGGTGGTGTGAAAAGGATAAAGAGTGGATGAAGGGGAGAGGAAAGTTTGATCATGGTGTGAAGAGGGACATTTGGAGGAAAGAGGAAGAAGGTTCTTTTGAGGGGAAGTTGAGATCTGGAGTGAGGTGATAGGAAAGTTGGAGGAAATAGGTTGATGGAGGGAAGAGGATGGTTGAAGAAGGTGAGAGGTGATAAGAGGTTTAGAGTGAAGAGGAACAAGATTGGAGGGATGAGGAAGGTTGGATGGAGTGGGGAAGAAGGTTGAATGATAGTCTAAGGTTAGTTTGAGTAAAAGATAAGGGATGGAGATAGGTGAGATGGTTAGAGATAAGAGGACTAAAATTAGAAGGTGGTGGAAAAGGAGAAAGATTATTTGAAGAGGGATGGTTGGAGTTAAGAGGAAGAAGGTTGGTTGGAGGAGAACAAAAGGATTGGGAGGAAGAGTATGAGAGTAGGGTTAGAATCAAGAGGGTGAAAGGTTATAAGGTGGTTTGAAAAGGATAAAGAGTGGATGGAGGTGAGAGGAAAGTTTGATGATGATGTGAAGAGGGACTATTGGAGGGAAGAGGGAGAATTTTGTTTGGATGGGAAGATGATGTTTGGATCAAAGTGATAGGAGGGTTGGAGGTAAGAGGTTGGATGGAGGGAAGAGGATGGTCAAAGAGAGGTGAGAGGTGATAATAGGGTTAAAGTGAAGAGGAATAAGATTGGAGGCATGAGGAAGGTTGGATGGAGAGGGGAAGAAGGTTCAATGATAGTGTGAAGGTTATTTGGAGTAAAAGAGGAGGGATGGAGAGAGGTGAGAGGTGAGGGTTAGAGGAAAGAGGACTAAGGTTGGAAGGTGGTAAGAAAAGGAGAAATATGGTGTGAGGGGGACAGATTGGAGTTAATAGGATGAAGGCTAGTTGGAGAACAAGAGGGTTAGGGGGAAGAGTAGGAGAGTGGATAGAGGGGAGAGGAAATTTGGATGTTGGTGTGAAGAGGGACAATTGGAGGGAAGAGGAAGAAGGTTGTTTGCATGAGAAGAGGAGGGTTTGAAAGATGTGACTTTATGCACCCAAATTTACATGGTAAAAATTTTCAGAACATTTCAAATCCCCAATGATGATCAATTATCACTCTAATGATATTCAAGTCCAATTTATTGGTTGTAACATGTTCTTGTATCTTACTTTTCCTTTTTCTATCTTTTTTTCTTCCCTTAGTCATTTTACAAATTTTTCCTTAGCCTTTTGATCTTTAGTTATGAAACCACACAAGTGGTTACGAAACTATCCCAGTGGTTACATAATCACCAGTCTTCCTTGATCGATTATTATACAACCACCACAGTGGTTACATAACTGCTGGTCTACGCAGATTGGTGGTTCTATGTTTATTTAGCCGAGACTTTCCAACATTTTCTAGATGCATGTTACATTCTTCAAACTCACATTTCTCACACGTTTCCTGACAAAATAAACTTTTCTTAGGATTTTAAGATGCGTATAGACTTATTATTCCCTACCTACTATTATTAGTAAGTTAATTTTTACTCCCATGAGTGATGTGGAACTTCTTGGCTATCAAGTGGGTTGCACCACTTGTTAGCTAATTTTATATTAAAACCAAGCTTTTTCCCGAAGCATTGGTTGGATTTTTTTTTTTGGAATTCCACTATTATGATGCTAGAATCCTACCAAGAAGTACACAAGAAAACATAGTTCATTTTTCTTATTATTATCTTGCTTTCATTGCTACCAAACTTCCTGTAAACTAGCTAGCTCCAACACTCTTTCATTTCTTCTACACACTACCATCATAGTGACATGAACATGTTTGGATATCTCATTGGAAAATAAGCTAAAGGGATCACAAAACATCACCAGTGTTGTATTTATCTCTATACTAAATTTCCATGTTTGACATGTTATTAAGTTTTTAAAAGCTTCCTTTATTTATTTATATAGATTTCAATTTATAGTCTTTTAGAATACATTTGTTTTAAGGAAGTAGAATTATTTTAGTTTCATTTTCTTGTAAAAATATCCCATTGAGGATTTCTTCTCAGCTCATCCCTATGGATTTTCCTAGGAGGAATTCGAATGAAGTTCATGTGCAAAGAGTTTTTTTTCACAATTAATTTATCTTTAGAGTTCATTGCATTCATTATTAGATATTTTTAGGACACGAATAAAGATTCTATAGAAATTTTCCTCCCTATTATCCTTATGGATTTACACAGGAAGTTAGTTTGATGAAGCTTTTGTATCTGTCGGGTAGTTTTCATTTCTTTAAATTAGAAGGATTTTATTGATCGATTGTTTTACTAGGGAAGCTTCAAGAAAAAAGCCTTTCAATCTTATTTTGATTCCGAGGTAGAACCAGAGGAAAAGTAATATCCACAATTACAAATTAGGAAAACCTTTATTTTAATTAGATTAGATTAAATCCATTCTATAACAGGAACTAGCCACATCTATCTATTTGACTATTTAATGTAGCTTGTTATAGAAGTAGAAAATATTTTCTTTTAATTATAAGAATTTATATTGTATGCGTAGATTTCTTCTATTTAATTCTAGAAAACAAAAAATACAAGAACATTAGATGAAACTATTTAATTTCCTTTATGTTATAAATGATTGAAAATACAAAAACAAATAGATTATATTTACTTTAACATTTCTATTAATCAGTTTCCTTCATTGAATTAATTAGTTCCACATATATTTAATTATATTCAAGGAGAGTAATCAATCTGGTTTAATTAAAATATTTTTGCATTCATTTGTTATTTTAGGAAAAACATTTACTTAGAAAGATTTTTTTGGAAAAGGGAAAATAGGGGGCTTTGAAAGGACCGCATCCTTGTACAAAAAGGCCCAAAAGGAAAGATACAACCATGAAGCACAATAGATAAGAGGACCACAGGAAAAAGGTGCAAAAATTCAAAGAAGGCCCAAACCGAATGGAGAAAGAGAAAAAAATCCAAAAGCGACGAAAAAGAAGAGTTGCAGCTAACAAAAGATACAATAGAAACATTGTAGCAACAATGAAAGAGAGGAAGCATCCTAGAAGAGATACAAAAGATGTAGTTGAAAGAATAGAAAGAGGAAGAAAAGATTGGCGGGAGGGAGAATGAGGACAGAAAGAGGAGGATTGGTTCTTTCCCTTCTTTCCCTTCTTAAAAAACACACAACCTACCACTTTTCTGTGAGATCATCTCTTAAATAAGAGGATTGTATTTGGATAAGTCCACAAGGGTGGAGCTTTGTAAATCATTATCTAGAGGATTATCACCATTCTTATCTGAATTAGAGTGACCGGATTCATGGGACTACTTTATTCCTAGATAATGCCTCTTTAAAGAGGGGGATCAACCAATGGACTATGCTTTATTCTCTAGATAATGCTTTATTCCTTTGAAGGTATAGTATGTGAATGTGTTGTCTTTGCAGTGGTGGAGAAGTAGTTGCAGCTTCACCTTTCGAGAATAGATCCTTTTTTCTAGGATTTTTGGTTTTCTTGTAATGACAAGCTACTTAAAGGTGACCTTGAATCCTATAATTCTGACATCAAAAAGACATATTTTCATAGTATAGAATCTTGAATTATGGGTCATATTTCCCATATTAAGGGTCATGTGATCCGGAAATTCCTTGCTAAGGTATACTTCTACATAAATCCTGATGAAAGTATTTAATCCATTCTACTTCCTATTGATGTCTTCTTTGATGAACCACCCTAGTAGATTTTTGGTTTCCTCCATTGCAAAGAAAAAGTGGAGGGGAGGAATAGGAAATCTCACCCAAATAAGAACATGTTTAATGGAGAAGGTATTCGGATCATACTGAGGAAACTATGGGGTAGTGAAAAAACCCACTGATCCCCAAAATCAAGGACCCTCATCAAAACCCTATGATAATCTATCGATATCATTGAAGTAGACTATAAAGAAGCCTCGACCACAAAGAAATATCTGCAATTATTTTTCCATGAGGAATGAATCCATTGCATATGAGAATTAGTTGATGGCCAAGTGCCATTAAATTGACAGATAATAGCCTTTGATTTCAATATTTGTAAAAAATCCAAAGAGTCTCTGATTACTAAGCTCTAGATTATGGAATCAGCAACTTGCTCCACGATGTAAGTGGGTGGAGGAGGAACAATAGGAAATTTAGAAGAAGTGGAATTTTTAAAGAGTGCCTCTTTAAAAGGAGAAATATTTTGTACTTTACCTCCACCCCATAAAAGACCAATTATGAAAACCATGGATCCCTCCCAATCCCATAAGATATGAGTAGGGATTGATCATCCATATATTTTCCTAAAAAAACTAAGTCAAATATATATCTTTGATAGTACAACTTATGCGAAAGATTTGTTCTGAGATCCTTTCCTTATGTACAAGGTGATGGAGTTGAATGCACATAGAACATTCACTCAACGTGTATGGACAAGAACCTGAAGCATATTGGAATTATCTTCAATAGTGTCCCTTCTTGAGAGGAAGCTTGACCGAGAAAAGGTTTTAATGGTTCTACCACCATAGAGCTTAGGGGAAGTGTTTCCTTTACTCATGATTCCAAATGCCTTCCCTATAGGAAAACCCCAACCAACTAAGGAGTGAATAGGGCAAACGAATCATGTATTAGATCATGGAGAGGGAAGAGAGATTAGATCATCTTGAGATGTTGAGATGCCATATCCATGAGTTCTATAAAACCATAAGATCTTTCCATGGGTAGGTTGTGGGTCACAAAATTTTGAAGCAATATATCATAGTCACCCAAGTACCAATAATACACTCACCGCTTCCATATATACCTACACAAGCAATGAGATGAGCCATTAAAGTTAGGGTTAGAGTAGAGAAGATTGATCACCATATTATTTTTTACATTTAAAAAAAATATCCCCATAGATTTAATTAGAAAGAATTAACAAAACTCCCTACGTATCCTTAGTTGGCCTAGGTTACCCAAACATTGAACTTTCCTCTTACAGATTCTTTGTGTGTTTTTTATTTCCTTAGATTAATCATTGACACATTTCCACATGACCATACAAGGCCCTAGACAACCTAGGTGAAGAGTGTATGATCTAAGAGTTCCACAACCTAACATTGCAACATAATTGACATAGATAGATCAGAGGATTAGGCAGCTCATATTCCAAACCACACCCATTATACCCAATATCATCTCATAGTTGATGGCCATGAATGAAAAAGTATAACACTAAAAATTTATAAAAATTTCTTACATAATAAGCCTTTGATATTAGTTTCTACTATACATAGATATGTCCTTTTCACAAATCTCTTCTCACACTTCCATGACCTTGTTTGGATACTTTTACGTAAGAGACGTAGGACATTTCCCATGTATTCCACAACCCATTTGAGTCATATTTGGTGATATTGAAATTGATCAAAACCTCCACGTAGCCATTCTCCTCGACTTCTCTATCTCATCCGAGTAGGTATGACAAACTTTCATTACCTTAAACAACGAAATACCCATTGTGCCTATAGAAGACATTTGTTTTCCTTGATATAACTTTAAGCCATTTTTGTGTATTCCACCTATTCATCCTATTTATCCATCCCATAGCCATCTTCCATCTCATACCAATTTTCTCGATGTGACCTCGAGAGGTTGAGTGCATCCTAGAGTCACGTGTTGATTCTTAGATGTAAAAATTTGTGAACCCAACGTGAAAGACTAGTTACTTTTCATTTCCTCTTTTCTTTCTTTTCTTTCATCCATCCTTCTCCTCTCCCATTATTCTATGGGTGTTTATACACCCCATGAATATGATGGGCCATGAATACAACAAGCCCATTTTGGGTCTTTAAGCTTATTATCACTAGATGCGTATGCAACTGTCACCCTCACTATCATGATGGGATGATAACTACTCACTAAATTTTCCTTCACCTCACATTCCTCATGAAGGTTCCAACACCATTTCATCAATCAAAATTGAGGAGATTGATCAACCTAATTATAGCCCATAATTGGAGTTCTCTAACTCTAAGTATATGACATTCACGGAAAACATGGGCCTTATCCGCACCTTTTTTTAGACCTCAAATCAGCATGCATTCAAATTCCTTTTCTTTCTACCTTTCACAAAACAATGAATTCTTAGTACGCCATGCCTAAAGTGGAGAGTGTCTTAATGTTATAGATCATTCCTTGGATAGGATGAAAGAATATACTGATTTTATTCAAAAAAACACAAACACCCCTCCTCATAAAATAGAAAATACACCTAAAGTGGAGTGATCCACCAAGGATCAATTCACAACAGGATATCATATATTTCTTTGCAATCTAATAAGGTTTAACACATGCTTAAACAAAATGTAAAACCTTCAATAGGTGATGTTATTTCAACATTGGTGGATAAAGTTAGGGAATTATAACTTTCCTAACCTTCTCCTTCTACACCATTTACATGGTAGAGAAAGTCCCCACAACATGTTTAGACTTACAGCTATGCTCCTTCTGCACCATCACCTTCTCCAGTCTACATGGTTTTTACTAGCCTTAGAGATCTCCTCAATGGATCGGGCATGCTAGGCATGCCCTCTTAGTTTGTCATATGGATACCCACCACAAGGGCCAACCAGAAGTGCATTCTTGAATGCCTTTCCAACAAAAAATATGATGTTCCCTGGTTTCGTGACAACCAATCCATATCAAAACAATGTTCCCCATACCTTCACATATATTCCAAATAACTCGCAAGGGGACATGATTTCTTTTCTTATCTCGTATACTCAAAATTAGGGGATGCCTTATGTTCCTTTAAATGATTTCACTTCTCCTTAGAAACCTCCTATTCTAACTCCACCTCCCCCTTAAGGGTTATCCACATCTAAGTCTTATGTGGTGGGAATGTATTTTGAATATCTTAAGGAGCCCTTGACTTTACCATATGAAGTGTAATGCTCCCATGACATTTTCCATATCTCCCAAAGCTCAAATGGAAGGAATATCCCTGAACACTCATATCAAAGTGTACGCGACCACCATTAGAGAGTTACTCCTATAGGATGTAGTTGTAGCTAAAATATTCCCTAAGACCCTTGAGGGATTTCTCTCGATTGGTAATATACTAGAAGCCTCAATTCATTCATTTATGTAACTCATTTAATAGTTTATAAAGGATTTCTATATGAATAAGCTATTAAGAACATGAATCAAAGAATTCATTCACACTAAGTAAGAGCATAACGGGTCCATTACCCACTTCAATTAGAGGTGGTGACATGTCCTCTATTCCTTGGCTAGTGCTCCCAACATGGATCAAACAAATATTTGTGACCTGTTCCCCCACTCCATCAATTGAGAAACTAAGGAGTTTCCTCTTAGGAGCTATGTGGAGTGTCTTAAAGGGTGCTCTCAACATTGACCAAACAATGGTGAAAAGTTTCCTCTTAGGAGCTATTTGGAGGTCTTAAAGGGAAGTAACAAATTTACTCTCCACAATTGACCAAACAACGATTGATATTGGATGAAAGAGGCAAATCTATAAAAACAAACAATAAGGGGCCAAAAAATCTAAAGACCTCGTGACTCAATTTATATTTTTGTTTCAATCACAAGGTAATTCAAATTACACTCATATGAATGGTTCAAGCAATAAAAAATCAAGGACCCAAGGTCCTCAACAAGAATTTTCTACATTATTTCAATACACTCCATTATATAGCTTATGAAGGAGCGTGTAACAATCAATATAGAAAGCTAAATATCATTAGAGAAACTTACTAACAACAAATACTAACCAATGACAATACAAAAATGAAAATTCCAATAGTGAAAGAAGTAACAAATTTACTCCTTCATGATTAATGCAATTGAATTTAGTCACCCTTCTCTTCTACCTCAATAGGTTTATGCCTGGGCATGTTAAATACCGAAGCCAATATCTCAACCAATTTACAAATCAAGATTATAACAAAGGCCGAGGCCTCTAAAATTTAACTATAAAAACAAACAATAGAATGACATAAACTATGGGCCATAGTAAAATCGTTTGCCTCCACTAAAGACCTCGTGACTACGATCCCAATTTATATTTTTGTTTCTATAGGGTTATATGATATGATGTTTTTATCCCAAAACGAACCACTTTAATTGATTACAAAAAGTTCATACAACGACTTTTTGAGTTACCGAGCAAAAGAGCGAGACAACTCTTCATATTAAGCAAAAAATATAGAAATTTATATATATATATATATTTTAGCTAATCCAAAAAAAAAACCGTGTGTTATGCTACATTTCCAAAAAAACTCATATGAAGGTTCTCAATCTCCATAGAATGCTACTCTTTTTCTCATCTTTTCAACCCAAAAGAATCGGATCTAAAAGATATGTTCATACCCATTCTCGACACATCACCTCTTAAATCTTCTTGGCTCTCATAGAAAACGAGAAGCTTAATGCTCATAATACCAACAAGGGGAATTCCATAGGGAATAATGACCATGAGGCTCTACATCTATAGATCCTTGATTAACTCCTCCTTTTGTACAACCAATAGTAGCCTAATTATTATTCAAGATTATAGGCCTAGTTGATTTAGAGATAGAACCAAAATTCAATCAAGGATTCAAACTCATGATTATTCTACACAACCTCTTTATAGGCCTAGTTTATCCCTCAATTTTAGATGACACTCTAGTAGCTCCTAAGCCATTACGGCATATAATTTGATCACGATATGACTAATAACTTTTCCCACATTTCTTTCACGGATATGTTAAATAATTCCCCTATGTATCAATCTACTTTGTTAGAAGCTTTATGTCTTGGTTATCTAATCTAGTCATGTAAATAAACTTGCAACAATTAATATGTTGTTCATTGAATCACAGTCATTTAATCATCAAACCAGGGGACGTAAAATTGAAATAATGCTAGTAATGTATGCACATTTATAGAGAATTTAAGAGTTACAAAAATAAATATATGTCACTATCATACTTGAAAGAACAATTCTTGAAAGTAGACAAAACTTAGAACTAAAAGAAAATGGTTTCTAAACACTATGACTAAGAAAAATATTACAAATTCAGAATGTAGATAAAGAAGATAAATTGCTTCCTAGTCTAACATGCAATGAAACAAAGAAACAAAACTATGGGGGGTTTAGTAGCAAAACCACAAGTGGGCCCTTCCTTGGGTGTTAATCCCTCCTAAATCTTGTAACTAAAGGATAATAAACAAAACTCAAATATTTATTGAATTGGCATGAATATTAAATCTAGGAACACGATAATCTTCCATCTAAATTTCCTTCTTATATTTGTATATTTTTGTATTTTCTATATTTTATTACAAGCATTAATCCTTTTCTTTTATACTTCTCATTTACATCAAGACGTGAGAATAAGAGTTCAACTAGGAGTGTAACAAGCTAAGTAAAATATTATCGATAGAACAAGTTGAAGATCTCAAACAGAACAACAAGATTTTCAACACATGTAATATAAATAATGACAGGTGTTTAGTTGATCTTCAATTAACTGAATAGTTAATTTAGTCATGTGTAAGCTCAATCAATCAATTATTCAATAGTTTGTAATGAATAATCAAATCCATGGTTGAGTTATATCCTATTTCTACATTTTAATGTTGTAACTTCTCTTTCAATGACACATACAGACTTGAGTGTCATTTTTCATGTTCCAAGAGATCTTTATAATGTGAATTCTTTATTGGAGGTGATTCCCCTTACATGAAAATGAGTTGTTGTGGATAGGTCCTTTGCTACAATGAGTTGTTACAAACTGGTTCATTTGTTGATACGAGTTTATGCAAACAAGAGTGATATCATACATATAATCATTCAAACAACTTATTGAAATCGTAATAATAAATGCACAAAAAAATACCACAAAACAAAGATAACTATTCATAACAAGATTAATTAGTAATTGTGCCATAAGTTCAAGTTGTGATGATAATGTTCAACAGTGTGACTAGGAAATATAAGGACATAGCTACAATGCCTTAATAAAAATATAGAAGATAAGTTTTTTATAAAGGAGATTTATACAACTTGTCACACCCCAGGACTAATTTTTTGAATTTCCTCATTCAAGTGATTCATATTTCTGCTGCTGAAAATAACATTCATGCATGAAATCCATTGAGGTATCTGTCATTTCTTCTTTTGATAAGAAGTCCACCATTTATCATGAACTTGTGCATAACTTTGTTTGTATCCTTTCACTGAGTGGTTTGTCACCTGTCCATGGCGGTATTGTAAAGTGAAATATTAGGTGGGTGATAGCCATTAGGAAACCAATTTTCTACACATTCAGTAGAGATTTCAATGTATGTATTCACTATTTTAAATGTTGGAATTATATTAGGGTATGAGTACATCTCTTTCCTTCGTAGTTTAGGATATAGATCATTCAATCACATCGTGCATGTTTGTACAACCTAAATCCCATGATCTCTAATCATTTCTCTAACTTTTGTAGGGGTGTTTATCCTCATTCACCACACTTTCCTCCCGATCATCAATTTATTTACATAGTTTGCATACTTCTCAAGTAACCTATTAAGCTTTTGTGGCCTCATCCCTGAAAAATAGTGGTTGGACCTCCTCTAAATACCTATACTCTTTCACTTTCCTTTCTCTATATAACTCAATTGTAAAATAAGAGCATAGGGATTTGACTTGAAAATATCTAATGTATAGAATTGGAACCTAATCCTTTTCATATTCAAGGGTATAGTTGTAGATATAAATTTAACATAATAAAAGTTGGAATTCATGATTTTTATTTTGATATAAAGTGAAGAAGCTCCTGGATGAGCTAATATCATAGGGGATGTTAGAATTAATGTAGGTAATTTTTTTGAAACACCTTTTCTTTCAAGAAGATAGCACAAACATTTGATGGGGAATGCATTTAAATATCTCATGGGCCACTGGACTATCTATTTTTCTTCTACTTCAGCTTTGTAATTTCACTATCATTTTCTACCAATTCTTCCCGATGCTTAGAGATCAAGGATTATTTTTCTTTTCCCATATTCCTTTTATCCTATTAACACATGTCTTAACATTAAACATCAAATAGTCAATATCTCGACAACATAGTTTGTGTGGCCATCTCCTTACAAGGTGGTTTTACGGTTCCCTTACAATAACCTCGAATAACAAATTATGGGTTAACGGTGTTACATTTATTTATTGTACACTAGCATGTGGTTTTGCTCCACACTTTATCAATTACATCATCCTCAACTATAGGAATGTGTTCTTGTTCTTGTTATATGACTAGTTCAACTACTATAGAAATTTGTCTTTTCTCAATTCCGTGCACCTGATGCTCAATGACCTACTCAACAACTTGTGGCATTTGTTCATGTTCAATTTTCTCTCCAATTTCCTCTTCCTTTTCCTCCTCATGACCTTCCATTGCATAAACTATCTCCTCATCATGAGGCACCTCTTCTTTCCCCTCCATGGGTTGTTCGAGGTACTCCTACTCATGAACAGGGGCATCAATATCTTCGTGTTGTGTCTCATTGGCTGAGGCTCAAAGCTTCCTTTTGATAGCTTCCACATCACTATGTAGTGAGATGGGATGTGAGTGTTTTTATTTGGAGGTCCTTGGCCATTTTTTTAGCCTATGGGAGCACCTAGGTCATGTAGGATTGGATTTAGAATAATTTTGTTTACCCTTGGAGGTGGAGGATTTAGGAGTGGAGAACTCTAATAGGGTTTTAGCAATGAAAATTCTATTAAGAGAGACAAGTACAAGGTTTTCCATGGAAGATGGAAATTTTTTTGAAGCGAGGGGTTCTTCGGGTTGGGAGGTTAATGGTTTAGTCTCTCTGATGTGTTCAAAGGAGGTCCTAGTGATTTTTCTCCTCTTTCCCCTGTTTCCCAAAAAATTATCTATGTTATTAGCCCTTACAAAATCTTCCCACTATATAGAGGATAATCCCTCTATAGGGTATGTTTCACTACCAAGGTTATAAGGCAGTGGTGTGACAATGCAACCCTACTATTCTATGCTTCTCTACTCATTCTCTTAAATAATTAATTCAATAAATTAGGTATATTTACTTTCCTATTGTTCTTTATATGAATTAATAACTTGAAATGAACTAGATTACACATGGAATACCATCCTTCACAATTAAAGTACTTAATTACAATATTTGTAATCTCATCCCATAAGGGTTTAAGGGATGTTCTTTATGTACCTTTCTTGTCGGTGATGAATTCATCATCATCATTTAAGAATTCTCTCATGGATGCTTCTCGGTTATCATTTTATAGGAATGGTTCTCCTTGGGAAGGTAGGCCAGTTAATTTCACAAAAATGTCATTGTAGACACCAAATTGGGTCACACTCCCCTTGATCCCCTTTTGAGTAGTTAACATAGCATGTTCATATAACCACAACCCCTTTACCCCACATTTATATTAATTTAATTACTTACAATTAAATTAATACCCATCCTCACTTTATTTATTAATTTAATTACTTTAATTAAATTAATTTACACCTCACCCAACCACATCACCTAGACACCTCATCATGGACCTATTCTTAGCATGTTCATTCTAACTAGGACTCAATCTCTACTTACCTTAACTAACTAAGACTTAGTCTAACCCTAAAACTAGATGCCTATTCTTTCTCTAACAACATGCCCACTTGCTTATGTGAAAAATAATTTTAAACCTGAACCAATGGGGAAAATGGAAAACAATAGCCAAGATCTACTATTTTGGCAACCTAGGATTTCTCGCTATAACCAACACCGGTTAAATCTAAACTGACACTGGTTAACCTAAACCATCGAAGGTTGCCATATATTCATTTTGGTAACCTTGTTCAAGGGTTAGAATAATTATTCAAGTTTGGAGAAGAGAGATCAATATGTAAGAACAAACCAGAGCACTCTTGCACATCCAGACATCTTGAATCAACACCAAGACTGATATGAAGGTTAAGCATTCATAGTAATATTTCGGGAAGAACTTATGTGGCACTAACAACCAGTTTCATATATCAACCATCACCCTCATCCAACCACCAGGTCTATAAATACAAGTAAGTGCATTTGGATCTACATCTTTCCATACTTATTTAGATCAATTTCTTTATCTTTGTTTGAGAGTGCTAGTCTCCTTTCCATCTCATCATTTCCCACCTCCTGCTTTTTCACCCATCTAATAATCCATAACCCTTTAGCTCCCTACATCTTACCTAGGAATCTCTGAGCATTCTCATCTTCTTTGGCAACCTAACCATCATTCTCCCATTCTTTGTGCAATAAAAAGAATCACCAAAACAAAACTTTATTAAGTTTCTATTAGCTCGCCCTATCAACGCCGGTTAACCTAAACCATTATAAGCTTCATCTCAACTGAAATTGGCCATATAAGACTTGAAATTAGTCTCTAGATCTGGTAAGTCTATCTGTAACAACAACCTCATAACCTTGACCCAAATAATTGAAAACCACCCAAAACCTGATCCTGACCTAGTCCAACCATCTTGGCTACCTACCCAACCTCCAGATCTGATCATAACCTTACTTGTTAGATTATATTTTCTTATTGTATTTGAATGAGATACCTAAATCATATCAACTATAGTAGGATGTTATTTGTTTACATTATTTCTTGCATTAAGTTGTATTAAATAGTGGATTGACAACCATCTAAGAAGTATCACACTTCATGGATCTAGCATATGCTAGGCAATCTACTGACATATATAGTTTAATATTCCTCTTGTGGTATTGTTTTAAATTCATAGTAGTTCCTCCTAGAAAAAGGAAGTGCTCACAATCAACAATGGATCGTTAAATCAGAACATGCGCACTCTACCTTCCACCTTCATTCACATGTATTCCTCCTCACCCTTACCTTATATTTTTTGCTCATACATACACAACTTATTGGTGAAACATTTTGGCATGCCCGATGGGACCATTGTTTGTGGGTTTATTTCTATTCATATAATTTGAATTTTGTGTGTTTCCTTTCTAAATTTTATTCACTAAATCTTCTTCTCTGGTAATTTTCTCCTTTTTAATTTCTCTAAATGAAACATTTCTTTTGGTGCATTTAAAAAAGAATCATTCTTCTTTCTTTCTACATTAGTGAAAATCATCCTCTCTCTTATTCATCATTTTCTACATCGAATATAACTATCGATTTGGGTTATAAAATTTGTTGCATTTCATCCTTGTATGCTGCATTATTAGCTCACATTTAAAAATGAGGGCAACCTATATCGTTGGAAGTCATGCTCGATGATGGTTGACATAATTGAATCATAGAAATCAATTTCTCTCTTCTCTCTCTTTTCCAAACTACACAAATCTGAATTCACACATCTTCTTAAACAACACAATACCATGAAGGATTGATAGTGGGTGTGTAGCTGGTTTCTTTATACAATCAATATCTCAGAGAAAGGACCACTCCAAAACATAACCTGAAACCTATAATTTAGATTGCCTCTTCATAGGACACCTTTGCAACAAAAAAATTGTTCTAAATTCACAAGTCAGTCTCAAATAGCATAAGCTAAAGTAACATAAAATTCACTTGTAGGATTACGTGTTTTTCTTAGCTTTCTTCCGAATTACATTTTGAGTTGTGAGGATTACGTTTCTTCATTTTCTTCTTCCTTTCACACTCCCCATCATAGTTGGAGTATTCCAATTGTTTCTGAGTGTGTTAGGGCCTCATATTATCATCCTTAGATCTTTTAGGTTGATTCTTCATCTAATTTAATTCACAAAATCCATTTTTCTTCACTTCTTGATTTCACATGAATCGATGTCGGTCCAACGATCACACGCCGTTCACGCATCTAACCATTGTTGGTTTACTTGATGGTGTTGGTTACCAACTCTTTTTGGTTGATTTTCCAAAATAGATTTCATCACCATCTCTTTTTGTTTGTAGTAATCAATACATCATCATATTCCCAACATTCTGATATCACTATCAAGTACAGTTTCCCCATTTCATTTTCATCAGTTCTACTTCATTTTCTCAAAATGGTGTTTTCTTATAGTAATTGGTACCGATTCTTAATCGCATCGATCCTTTAACCATCATTGGTCTCCTTAACCGACATTAGTTTCCCTATTTTGATTTTTAATTGAAACATTGACCAAGTCCACCTACTAGTATCTGTTCTTTTCCATTCCTATTATTTTATGTGTCATCTGTAGAATACAGTTAACTTGATACATACTAATTCACATGGTGTTGACTCACAACCAAGCTAACGCCCTTATATTTCACACTAGTCTTCATCCACTCCCACCTAGCCCATCACCACCTTCCATCTTATCACCTATGGATCCAACTCATCCTATCACCATTTCTACTAGTGAAAAGGAGTTCACAAGACTCCTTGACCAAAATCTCTATAGCCTTACAATACTATCTTTCCCACTCATCTACCCGAGACTCCTCAAGGCAACTAGTATACGACATGCTTGAATATATTCTTCTTGCCCTCACCCCCACTTTAGTGTTAGCTACAACTAGCTTAGCATTTCTTTCATCTACCCTACCCCCTGTGTATCTTAACTAGGCCCCACATCTGATATAGCTACTACTCCAATGACGTCTATTGCACCCATGGTATTGACCATTCCTTCACAAACCACCTTGAGCATGGCCCCATCTGCCCCTTTTCCTCGTATATACCAGTTGCATCACAACCCTTGGTGTTGGAAACCCACCCCATTTCAAAATATTTTCCTTTCCATCCCTTCAAAATATACCCATCGCCACCTATTTAACCTCCATTTCTATCTCTTATTTAGGTATCTTCCAGATGCCCATTCCTCCATCCACATCCTACACCCATCGTGAACCTCCATTAGGATGAGATGCCCATTCCTCACAACCCACCAATGACCTCATTAGGATGATGATGGAAAAGATGCAGACATTAGAAGCATCAGTTTCTGGCTCTTATAACTCCTTAACTTATGATGAAATCTGTAATGAGCCTATTCATCCATCTATTCCTATTCACCCATACCCCATGCATTGGGAAATGCCCAAGTTCAATCATTTCAATAGTAAAGAAGACCCACAACAACACTTGCGGTCATTCAAACATGGGTGCTATCTAATTTCCCATGACAATGCTTTACTCCTACAAACATTTCCCATGTCCCTAATAGGACCTGCCTTAGATTGGTACAATAATTTACCTAAACATTCCATCTACTCCTTTAACCAAGTGGCTCAAGCATTCATGGAACACTTTTTAATCAATGTAGTTGAGAAATTCACCATGACCAACCTATATTCAATGTGACAATATGATGACAAATCTATTGCATATTTTGTTGCTCCTTTGGAGAAGTCTTATCAACCAATTAACGTTCCAGTTACCTCAAGCTGAACTTATAGAGTTGTTCACTAGAGCTTGTGCTAGACACATCTCACCAACTCTGTAGGTACAAACCTTCCTTTCCTTCAATGAAGCATTCATCATGGCACGAAAGATGGAAATTCGTGCCATTGAAGAAAAGAAAATCCAATTACGAAACAAGAATGTGCCTTTAAAATCAAATGATTCTTCTTAATTTTAAAAACCCCAAAAATCATTGAAAAGCGAAAGGATCTACGAATACATTAGTTCTCAAAGCTGGTCCATCTCATCCATCTAATCAAGCCAAACCTTCCTCCAATCTTTCCCTATTCATACTTTTTAATTTCGATGGGAAAAATGAAAGTACACTCCAATTGGAGAGCCCTATTCTACAATCTTGGAAAAGATTCTTAAAGTTAGAGCCATTGCACATCCTCTTGTAAAACCTCATACTGGTATTGATCCCACTCGTCGCATGCCTACATGGTATAAGGAACATGACTATTATAATTATCATCGTGTCAAAGGACATAGTGATGGTAATTGTATAACTTTTAAGAACATTGTCTAGGAGATCTTAAATAATGGAGATCTCGTCGTGGACAACCCGAATGTGCCTTAAAAATAAAAATTGTATATCTTTAAGAATTCATTCCCTAACCATACACCATCCTCTAATCAAAATAGTGAACCTTGAACAAATGACAACAATGTCCGTGAAGTCCACGCTATTTTTGATATCGTACTAGTCGTTCCTCAATTTACACCTATTTTTTCTATCGAGGAAAATTTGGCATGAGCTCCTCTACCATGGATGAGCATACCTCTTCCACTCCATTTCCATTAGAGGAGTCCCCTTCATCTGCTCCTACACTCATGAAGGAGTCCTAGATTTCTTCTGATGTCGTTTCACCATCTACCCCACAACCTACCAAAAAATCAACAATATTAACTCTCCCATCCACATGAGAATCATCATCACCTTCTCCTGAGCCAAAAGAGAAGTCTACCTCACCCCACTTACCATCTCTCCTACCCATGGGATATTCTTCATACACACCACTACCTATTGGGGACAATTCTCCATCAGCATTCCAGGATCCCGTTGACCTAATCTCAGCTCTTTTACCCACAAAGTTCGAGGCTAACCAATTCCCTATCTCACAGACATATTTTACAAGGATTTCCACCAAACCAACTGCATCTCCTCTTACAGTAGTCCCATTTTTGTGATTGGATGATCACTTGGATTATGTGGATAATTCCATTCTTTGGGGACATCTTCAGCTCCCCTTTTCGACTCAAATGCAAATGTTTCTTGAAGATACCTCCATGATCTATCCAAAGGTATTTCTAGTAACCAAATTGACCTTGACCATGCCTATCAAAATGGCCTCTTCTTTGTCACCTTTACCTACATCCAAAATTTTACCCACGACTAAAACCATTCCTATGCCTAAGAACCTACCCACACCTATATCTTCATCCATATCTAGACCCATCACTACCTTGGGTGTCATGCCAACATCAAGCCTTACCCATCCACCTGTCAAATTAGATTTAGCCACATCTTCCCAAACCAACACCAAAATTGTTCCTCTACCTAAAGGAAGACCCGGCCTTCTAGTCCACATACACCAATCTCACCTACCACACCTTTATCACCTTTGCACCTTCCATTCATCATAGGACCTTGTTGGCGAGAAAATTTTCAGTGGAAAAACTTTTGGATTTCTTGCCAACGCTTTGGGAATCTAAGTCCCTCTACTTAACCGGTGTAGCTGTTGTATGTGCATGCACATGAAAAGGTGGATTTCTGTGGTGGCCTTTCGACCGGGATCCAACAGGGGCACTCCACTGACCCTGCGGCAATTTCTTGCATATACCTACAAGAGATGACTTTGCTAGGAAGGCGGGAAAGGGAATGGGAAAATTAGAAAAGAGAAAACTAATGCTACAAGTAGAAAATCAGAGACTTGCATACACCAGCTAGAAGTTTCATTACATGCACTTGAATATAGAAGAAAACAAATCTGTAATAGCTACAAGACCAAATGAAGCTTAATGGGCACAAAGTACCAACAAACTCCTCAATCAAAGAGGCTAAAATTCCTTCTTCCTTTATTGAAGCTCAAGTAAAATTTGTACATAGTGTGAGAAATAGAAGACATTTTTAATGGGAGAAATGGAAGAAACTTGCTATCTCTTGCTCTCTTCACAAGGATAACTCTCTCATGAATTCACAAAAAACAGCTCCAACATCTAAGAAGCAAAAATTTAGAAGAATTTTCAGAAGACCTTCAAATGAGGAGCTTGTTACAATTTATAGAAGAGGAGGAAAACTTTTCATCTTCCTGTGACTTTTCGAATACCTTAATGTGACTTAAGACTGTTCATATTCCTTTTTAAATACTTAAGTCCCTTTTATAATAACAAGGTGACTTAAATTTACATTACATTTCTGAAGTCACTTAAGTCATATCAAAAAGTGCAACTCTCAACGTAAAAATATAACATTGAGGAGAGAGGGTGTTGTATGAGAAGAGAAAAGAAAGAGAAAGAAGAGGAAGAAGAAGAAGGATTATGTTGAAGGATGAGCTACTACGGTGGACTTAGCTCCGTTCTCTGACTGCTCTCCACTTTGTGATCTGAGAAGGCTTTTGTCTTTCCAAACTCCTGGTTGAAATGAGTCACCGCTAGTTCTACTTTGTCGGCATGAGGGATACGAATGCAGCTCAAGGTTTCAGTCCATCCATCGGTCACACTTTGTTGATGTCCTTGCACTTCCCGAACCATGATGAATGCTTTTCTGTGATAAGTGCAATGGAGGCTTGATTTCTAAGAAGAAGTCAAGGGTATCCTTAGTGAAGGACAATGGGTTTCCCACCCCTTTCTTGACATATTATTTGAAAGAGCCGATCAACTCATCAGCAGTTGAATGTTCGCTCATTGCGGGTACTCCAAGTTTCTAATTTTCCGGTTTATACTATCCTACAACTTGTATGTTTGTTCTTCTTTCTCCTCTAGCTCTATGAATGCCTGATTGATTGCTTCAAATCTGATTGCCAAGGCCCTCTCCCATACATGTGTCAAGTTTTCCATAGGAGTTTCAAAAACCTTCTTATCAATCAATTCCTGATGATGGGTGTTGCTCATCTCACTCACTACTAGTCCCAGAGGTTCCCAGTAATCTCTTTCTTTCCCCACATCTTTTTTGAGTGCTCGCGTTCTATTGGTGGTGGCACACATGTATGCAAAGAGCTTGACTGCCTCTTGAAGTGCTGACTTCCCTTTTCGGAGATTGAATTGATCCATTCCTTATTTTCTCAGCCCTGCATCGTGAACTCGTGCATTCTTCTGATGGATTCTGGATTGAAGCTGCTGATGGGTACCACTTTCTCAATAGGAAGTGTTATAGTGCTTGGTTCCACCAAGTGTTGCACATAAGATGAAAGAGTTTGCACTTGCTCCTCTAGTCCCTCAATCTTCTCTTTGTATTCTTTATTCCTTTCCATCATGTGAGTAGAAGATTGTTGGAATATGTGCAAATCTCCCTCGTGAGTAGCTGGTCCCAATTGGATCATGCTCATCTCATAGTCATTAGTGTCATCTCATCCACTGGCTTGATTACTTTTGGCCGAGCTACTTCAATATACTGATTACCTGTCTCCTCACTATAGAATCATGATGCTATCTATGTAATCTTTCTTGACCTTTTTTCTTTAGCCAAAGAGACAATTGTTGATATATCGGGGCTACTACTTGTTGCATAGTGTGAGTGTTGAGGATGATCATTTCCCGCATCCACG
This sequence comes from Taxus wallichiana var. yunnanensis, assembly GCA_018340775.1. NCBI lineage: Eukaryota > Viridiplantae > Streptophyta > Pinopsida > Cupressales > Taxaceae > Taxus > Taxus wallichiana. Next base: position 71,208,988 of record CM031241.1, on the reverse strand, counting down.
GAAACATCTCGTTGGTTTCAGGCTCAATGATGGGCGCATCAACCATTCTTTGTTCTAATGGAGGAGGCAAATCCTGAATGAGAGGAGCGTTGGAGTCAACAACATGTGGGACCTCTTGTAGTGGCTCGAATATTAGATCATGAGTCATATACTCCTTGTTCACTTGTGCATCTGGTGTTGGATTTTCTATCTGCATTACCGAGATCACGTCTTCCTCTTGTGGTGATGCCAATGAATCTTTTTCTTCCTTGAATTTCTTGGATGTCTTCTCATGGGGAGAAATTTTCAATTCCATGGCCTTCCTTTTTGAACTCGCTCTAGAGTGTTTAGAGCTGGAGGTTACCTCTACCACTTTTGAAGATGAATGATGTGAAGCTTGCTTCTAGCTTGGGAAATTCCTCATGATCGAATGATCATAGTCCTCTTCTTCTAAAACCAGTTCCTGTTCTCCTCACCACCTTTTCAGTCCACTCCAATATATCTCCTAATTCACAAACATGCCAATTGATTTGGGGCATTGGGGACATCTTGATTGCTACATACTCAGGATCATACATCTCTATCCCATCATCATGTAAGATGTCTTCATACCAAGGGAACTTGAATTTCTTCATCTCACTGGTTGTCATCCTCATGTGATCTTTTTTACGTACTTCAACTCATCAATACAATTGGCCCAGTAGTCCTCAACTTGTGGCTCATGTTGTAATTCTGGGATGTAGAAGGAGTCAGGATCTTCTCGGATGTCAAAGTTAGGCCTGGCGATGTAGGAATGCAAAGTCAGATGTGTGAAAGTGGCCTCTAGGTGGGATGCGTCATTTGAGATTTTGCACATGAACTCCCCTAGAGATATAGGGAAAGAAATCAATTTCTTTCTTCTACTTCTGAGCTTGTTATTTACTTGGGTGATCTACCTGCAGAGTTTGAACAATACAATCTGGTCACTGAGGTACTTGGGTAGTTTTAGAGGAGCTTGGTTGAAGCCAATGACTTGTATGTAGGAGAATGTTGAGAATTGTATGAAGTACGAGCCATATTCCTTAATCAGGGATGCCACTTTTGGTGACATCCTAGCTTCAAGATCCCCTTCTAAGTTTCAGACCACATACATAGTGAATGCATCGTTCATGTGGGTGAAATGCTTGTTTCTCTCCTCCATTATCAATTGTGGAAGTTTCTTGAATGCAGGTACCTTAGAAGCAATGTTCGTGTGAGAGCCAATCCCTTGAATGATCATGAGCTTGCGAGGAGATAAACTAGATAAGAAGTCATGTGGAACTTCTTTGTCATGGGTACTTGGAGAAGTTACAGATGGAGATTGTCACTGATGATCTACCCCTAGTCAATTCTCTGCTTCCCTTCTGTCAATGTCAGGATGTAAAGGCCCATCCAGTCCTAGAAGTCTCTCGTGTTTGCTTCACCCATTACTCTACTGAAGGAGAGTGATGACATTAGAATACCCTTCTCGAAATCACACCTTGGTAGATTCTTGGGAATCCTGGAAGGCTTTCTTCCAGTTTTCAACCATGATCCGAGCGCTACCCCTTGGACATATGAATCCATTGTCTCCCAATCATGCACACTCTTTCCTTGGAAATGACGACCATGTTGGGGGATGTCGGTATCTGGAGAGAGATTGAAATGGTTCTAGGGTTAATGACCACCAACATTGTACCATTGTCAGCTCGGATGGTTCACGTCTCGGGCTCGTAGTGGAAGGAGCAGGCTAGGACTAGCTCGAGACTTTGCACAGACACTGGATGTCCTGCAGTAGTGAACAAGCCACTTGTGAATATCTGGTCTTCAATCCTCCTTCGGTCCTTAGAGGCCATGTGAGTTTTAAGGTCGTTCAGGTCCATGTACAAGACATCATTGTCTTCCACATCATACTTGTAGGGAAAAGGGTTGTGTCGGCTTCTGACCCATCCATTTCATCTTCATATCTCCCTTCAAAAAGCAACTTACTATTTTTAGTAAGTGTGGAAAAGCAATTCCTCGATCTTCAACTGGATGTTGTGGCTTAATTTTCCTCTTTCTCCCCGTGTTCCTCATTTCTTCTAGATCAAATTTCTATTTTTAGCAGGTTCTCGAGGGCCCACTTACTATTTTTAGTAATGCCAAAAATGTCAGTTCGGTGAATTTTTAGTTGTAGTTTACCTCCAATGTCTTCGTCTCCTCTGCAGGTTCTTTTATTGCTAACTTTCCCAAAATAGCAGTTCCTATGTAGTAGACCTACTATTTTTAGAAAGTTGGCCTCTGGGAGTCGGATTGACGTGGAACGAAGTTTTTGATATGGGTTTTTTCCCAATATCCTCCCTCTGCAATTTCAGATCTGCCCGCTTAATAGTCCAGGAGATTTTAAAGTTTTAGTTTTCAGACCTGGCAGTGCCTCTGGGTACGGCAGCCATTAATGGACCTGAAAAATTGTAGGTCTATTTTTCTCCTCTGTTTACAAAATAAAGTTATATTTTTGATGTGGGTTTTTCTTCTGGTGCTTCACGTGTGCGATCTTACTTCAATCCGACAACTAGTTTGATGGAAATCCTACTTCTTTCTTCGTTGAGCCGAAATGAGATTTCTTCATTGTGGATGCTCTGTCACATGAGGGGGAGTTTGAAGGTGTATTTTTTATGGTCTTGGTTAGAGGAATGAATAGAAACAAATGGTTCTTTGATTCATGCACCGGCTTGCAATATTTCTTCAGATCTTTGTTTTTAGGTTATGGAGATTTTCACCATTTTCTTCCTCTTGTTCTTCATTTCTCCTTCTTGTTTCTATGAAAAATCCTTCTAAGACCTGCACATCACTGTGGGGAGTTTGTTTTAGTGCTTGGGTTGAGCTGGTCTGAGAATTTTCAATGGCGGAGTGATGGTAGAATGTTGCAGAGGAAGAATGGAGGAATGGAGTGCACATAAGTGTTAGAAGTTAGAAGTGAAGAAAGTGGCACTTGGGAAATTTTTAAAAAAGATATGCACAATTAGGGTTAGGGTAAATTTTTCCAAGCTTGATGTCCCTAACCTCAGGGATGTGAGGGACATCAAATTCCATGGTGGTCAAGGGCATGACACGTGGCGTTTGATCCAACGATAGGAATGAAGGAGGAAAAAAGTTGCTTTAAAGCACTGGGAGTTGAGAGGAGGTCACATGGGTGTCCAGAAGACTCCCTATGGGGGATGGGAACATTTTTCAAGGTATTATGTCCCCACCTCAGGTGCATAAGGGACATCAAATTCCACGGTGGTCCTGGAGCTGACATGTGGCGACCGATCCGATGGCAGGGAATGCATGCTCCAAATAAGCACCTGAGGGCTGAACTGCCAGTCTGGAGGTCATATGAGGGTCCCAAGGGTCACATGAGGGCTGGGAAATTTTCCAAGGGTTTATGTACCTGACCTCAGGGACATCGGGGACATGAAATCCCACCAGGCTCCTGGTGCTGACACGTGTCCTCTCGAAAAAAAATGACTAAGTCCTGAACTACCTTTGAGAGGGTAACTTGGAATGCAGATAACTTGAGCTCCCAGTGGAATTTATTGGTGAAATTTTATATTATCCTAACTGGAAATGGAATTTTGAATCCAATTATGTGGTTTTCATGTCTTAATTCGACCATATGATCATTGAAAATGGATTTTTATCTGAGACTCCACTTGTGCCTGAGAAAACTGCCTTCCAATCATATACGCAAGGTGTTGTGAAAAATATTATTTCACCATCATGTAGGTATTGGAATAATATTTCCAAATATGTTTTTTTTACTTCCAAATCCATTTGGAGCTCTCAAATCTTCTTCTAAAGCCCAACAATTGTTTTAGGCCTGTGTACTGTCTAGGCTTGTGAACCCTGTTTTTCACTCAGACTGCTCCAAGTCTTGAAAAACTTCTCTAAACCTTCCAAAATAATTTATTTGATGTCATAAGGTATTCCATTCACCTCCATGTTGAATTTTTCCCTTCCATTCTACTCTAGGGGTCAATCCAGTCCTGGGAAGGCCAACGACAACCCTTCCCGTGACTCCCCAAAATTTGCATTTTCAATGAAGTCCTAAAATCACCTAGGGGAATGAATGGAATTTCCTAAATCACCTAGGGGATGATATAACATTGGTTGGGAGGTAATTTGGACTGACTAGATAGAGTTGGGGTTGCCTAGGAATGATAAAGCATGAAAATTTTGGCATAGGGGTATAGTTGTCGTGCTTGGAAATTTCCAATTTCCTGTTGCACATTTGCATACAAGACCTCACCCATCAAACCTGCCAAACAACCTCCTATACAAGTCTAATAAAAAGCTAATAAACCTACTGATTCATCATGATCATTCATTGCACCTCATTTACCTACACAACAAACACCCTCACCCTCACCCATACATTTCTTACCACCTATACCTCCACCAGTTACTATAACCCCAAGTTTTCCTATACAAATTCAACCTATAACATCCACCGACCTATAAAAAACCACTTCCACAAAAATCTATTGTCCCCATGGGTAAGCCATCCTCTTCCACTATCTTCTTTACCTTCACATTGCGTACTCCCATCTCACCTTTACCCATGAAGGTGTAATCCAAATACAAGAAACCACTACCCTCTAACAAGGTAGTTAAACCAAAAAAACCTTCCATTACTAGCTCTTCTACCACACCTTTACCTAAATAGATGCCATCAAAACCTAAGACAATACCACCTACCAAACTAGTGGTCTAACCCATCCCCCTCCTAAATGCCTCTTCCCTCACAATAATCCACACCTTTACCCAAACCCACTAACTTCCTAATGTGATCCATTGCGGGGTCATACACAAATATTCTAGCCAACCTCTTAGAGAATTCCATCATCACATTACCACCGCTTTGACCTTACACCCCCTCAAACCCAAACCAAAAGGGTTTTATGAAACTAAAATTTGTGCCTACCATCGTGTGCCAGACATGATGTAGAAGGTTGTAAGGCTCTCAAAACCGTTCTCCTACAATTATTTCCTCCTGAAGTAAATTTCAACAATGATGATCTTCTTGATGAGGACCATATTCCACCTTCACTTATCACCACACATAATCATCCATTGATTGTTTAATGACTCGCATCTCCACCCTAAAAACCATTTTATCCACCTCTAAAATTCAAGATCAAAATGGTACGTATCGGAGTCAGAGTTGTCTAAACCACCACCTAAATTCTAGTGTACGCTACTCATTTCATAAGGTTCTTATCCCAAATTAGGTTTTTCCCATCATACTATAACACTACTCACGACATACCTTCTCCATCTATCTCCTTCCCTCATATTAACATGGTATAAGTTTACACCTATGCCCAAAAGGAAAAAGGAAAAGAAAAAGAAACTAGCCCATCAACCAATCACGTGCCCAATATAACATCTCGCACCAGCACCCAAAATCACCATTAGAGGACTTGCATACCCCATTTATAATGGGGTAACCTATTGTACAATGATAAAACAATTACACCAATCCCCTCTAAAAATTTATTTGTATGATCTTGTCCAAACCTCTAAATATCATCGACAAGCCCTCATGGAGGTTTTGCAATCCATCAAACTTTTACCTAATAACCCCACACTAGTAGCCTCTATTCTCACCCCTCATCAGGTGGCCTCTCTTACCAAATCATCTCCTTCTTCTACGCCCATGCCCACTCATCAAGTAGCCACCCTTAGTTTCTTTGATAAGGAGATTATACTCTCCAATCGGATGACCCTGATCTCACCTTATTCATTTCTGTTTATATACATAATATATGTGTATGATGCGTTATGATCAATGGTGGTGCTAACATAAACATCATCTCCTCCCGGATGTACAACCAAATATGCATCCCTTCCAATTTCATGCATAGAAATTTAGTTATGTTGCACTCCTTCAATGATGTCAAAACTTCCACCCTTGGCACCATTATTCTTCACGTTCACGCAGGCCCTCGCGGTGTCTCAAAATTATTCTACATCTTAGAGGGGGAGTTATAGTATAACCTATTTCTTTTCTGACCTTAGATTCACAACATGGGTCGTGTTCCCTCTACTTTACACCACTATGTAAAATTTAAACATGAAGGACATAACTATACTATACCAACCTAAAGATGTCATTCCAACCTAAAGATGTCATTCTACAAGTTAAGGCATCTACCACTACTCCCACTTCTCCTTCACCCACATCCCCATCCACCAATACTACCACCACCTCTCCCATACCTAAATTTTGTATTCCTACTACTGTCGCAGCCTCTGCAGCTGGCCCATCTACTTCCTAATTAACCTGATAACCTTCCAACCCAATCGCCTAGCAATTCATCTATCCCTGCTACCCAAATATCTACTATTGATCCCTTAGAAGGTTTTTTTTTCAATGCCTTAACTGGGAGGGAGTACCACCACTACATATCAACACCTTCTTCACTCTGTAAGAGTATGACAACCTACACCAACACTCTCATTATGACTTTCACATAGGAGGGTTTTCCCTTATGGTCCTCCCCAACTTCATATGAACCTAGTGTATGGGGGACTTGATCTGCCACCTATTCACCCTAAACTCTATCCCAAATAAAACCCTTTTCATCTACCTCCAATCTCTTACTAACTTCTACTTCACCCATTCTTTCCGTCACCACTATACATGGAAAGGATTTGGCTTCATTTTTAGGAACAAGCCCATCATATCGTATCCCATGTGCCACCTATAAACACAAATATCGTAGTGGCATTGTATTTTCTGCACCATCTTAAAAGAAGGCCCACATCAACATAATTTAGGATGAAAAAAATTCTCCACATCAACGTAATTTTGGTTTTCTTGTAACGATAAGCTACTTGGAGGTGAGCTAGAATCCTATAATTCCAACATCTAAAAGCCATATTTTCATAGTCTAGAATCTGAGTATGGGTCATATTTCCCATATTAAGGGTCATGTGATATAGAAATTACTTGCTAAGGTATAATTCTTCATAAATCCTGACGAAATTATGTAAGCCACTCTACTTCCTATTGATGTCTTCTTTAATGAACCACCCTAGTAGATTTTTGGTTTCCTCCATTGCAAAGAAAAAGTTGAGGGAGGAATAGGAAATCTCACCCAAATAAGAACATGTTTAATGGAGAAGGTATTTAGATCATACTGAGGAAACTATGGGGTAGTGAAAAAACCCATTGATCCCCAAACTCAAGGACCCTCATCAAAAACCCTATGATAATCTATCGGATCATGGAAGTAGACTATAAAGAAACCTAGAGTATAAAGAAATATCTACAATTTTTTTTCCATGAGGAATGAATCCATTGCATATGATAATTAGTTGATGGCCAAGTGCCATTAAATTGATAGATAATAGCATTTGATTTAATACTTTTAAAAAATCCAAAGATTCTTGATTACTAAGCTCTATATTATGGGAATTAGCAACTTGCTCCACTGTAAGTAGGTGGAGGAGGAACAATAGGAAATTTAGAAGAAGTGGCATTTTTAAAGAGTGCCTCTTTAAAAGGAGAAATATTTTGTACTTTACCTCCACCCCATAAAAGACCAATCATGAAAACCATGGATCCCTCCCAATCCCATAAGATATGAGTAGGGATTGATCATCAATATATTTTCCTAAAAAAACTAAGTCAAATATGTCTCTTTGATAGCGCAACTTATGTGAAAGAGTTGTTCTGAGATCCTTTCCTTATACAAGGTGATGAAGGTGAATGCACATACAACATCCACTTAGTGCACAAACCAAAACCTGAAGCATATTGGAATTACCTTCAATAGCATCCCTTCTTGAGAGGAAGCTTGACCGAGAGAAGTTTTCAATGGTTCTACCACCATAGATCTTAGGGGAAGTGTTTCCTTTACTCGTGATTCCAAATGCCTTCCCTATAGGAAAACCCCAACCAACTAAGGAGTGGATAGGGAAAACGAATCATGTATTAGCTCATGGAGAGGGCAGAGAGATTAGATCAGCTCGAGATGTTGAGCCGCCATATCCATGAGTTCTGTAAAAACCATAAGATCTTTCCATGGGTAGGTTGTGGGTCACAAAATTCTGAAGCAATATATCATAGTCACCCAAGCACCAATAATATAGCTCACCGCTTCCATATATACCTACTCAAGCTACCTAAGATGAGCCATTAAAGTTAGGGTTAGCATAGAGTAGATTGATCAACATATTATTTTTACATTTTTAAAAAATATCCCCAAAGATTTAATTAGAAAGAATTAACAAAACTCCCTACGTATCCTTAGTTGTCCTAGGTTACCCAAACATTTAATTTTCCTCTTATAGGTTCTCTATGTGTTTCTTATTTCCTTAGATTAATCATTGACACATTTCCACTTGACCATCCAAGGCCCTAGATAACCTAGGCGAAGAGTGTAAGATCCAAGAGTTCCACAACCCAACATTTCAACACAATTTCCATAGATAGATTAGGGGATTACGCAGCTCATATTCCAAAACACACCCGTTATACCCAGTATCATCTCATAGTTGATGGCCATGAATGAAAAAGTGTATAATGCTAGAAATTTCTAAAAATTTCTTTCATAATAAGCATGGTTGATATCAGTTTCTACTATACATAGATATGTCCTCTTCACAAATCTCTTCTCACACTTCCATGACCTTGTCTGGATACTTTTACACAAGAGACGTAAGACATTTCCCACATATTCCAAAACCCATTTGAGTCATATTCGATGATATTGAAATTGATCAAAACCTCCATGTAGCCATTCTCCTCGACTTCTCTATCTCACCCGAGTAGGTATGAAAAGCTTTCATTTCCTTAAACAATGAAATACCCATTGTGCCTATAGAAGACATTTGTTTTACTTGATATACCTTTAATCCATTTTTGTGTGTTCCACCTATTCATCATATTTATCCATCCCATAGCCATCTTTCATCTCATCCCGGTTGTCTCGATGTGACTTCGAGAGGTTGAGTGCATCCTAGAGTCACGTGTTGATTCTTAGATGTAAAAATTTTGAACCCAACGTGAAAGACTAGTTACTTTTCATTTCCTCTTTTCTTTCTTTTCTTTCATCCATCCTTCTCCTCTCCTATTATTCTATGGGTGTTTATACACCCCCATGAATATGATGGGCCATGAATATAACAAGCCCATTTTGGGTCTTTAAGCTTATTATCACTAGATGCGTATGCAACTGTCACCCTCACTATCATGATGGGATGATAACTACTCACTGAATTTTACTTCACCTCACACTCCTCCTCAAGGTTCCAAACCCATTTCATCAATCAAAATTGACGAGATTGAACAACCTAATTATATCCCATAATTGGAGTTTCTAACTCCAAGTATATGACATTCACGGGAAAACATGAGCCTTATTTGCACCTTCTTTTCTAGACCTCAAATCAGCATGCATTCGCATTCCTTTTCTTTCTACCTTTCACAAAATTATGAATTCTTAGCATGCCATGCCTAAAGTGGAGAGTGTCTTAATGTTATAGATCAGTCCTTGGATAGATGAAAGGATATAATGATGTTATTAAAAAAACACAAACACCCATCCTCATAAAATAGAAAATACACCTAAAGTGGAGTGATCCACCAAGGATCAATTCATAACAGGATATCATACGCCTTTGCAACCTAACAAGGTTTAACACATGTTTAAAAAAATACAACACCTTCAATAGGTGATGTGATTTCAACATTGGTGGATAGAGTTAGGGAGCTATAACTTTCCTAACCTTCTTGTTCTACACCATTTACATGGTAGGGAAAATCCCCACACCATGTTCAGACTTACAACTATGCTCCTTCTGCACCATCACCTTCTCCAGTCTACATGGTTTTTACTAGCCTTAGAGATCTCCTCACTAGATCGGGCATGGTAGGTATGTCCTCTCAGTTTTCATATGAATGCCCACCACAAGGGCCAACCAGAAGTGCCTTCTTGAATGCCTTTCCAACAAACAATATGATGTTCCCTGGTTTCATGCCAACCAATCCATATCAAAACAATGTTTCCCAATACCTTCACATATATTCCAAATAACCGCAAGGGGACATGATTTCTTTTGTCTCGTATACTCAAAAGTAGAGGATGCCTTATGTTCCTTTAAATGCTTTCACTTCTCCTTAACAACCTCCCTGTTCTAACTCCACCTCACCCTTAAGGGTTATCCATGGCTAAGTCTTATGTGGTGGGATTGTATTTTGAATATCTTAAGGATCCCCTTGATTTTACCATATGGAGTGTAATGCTCCCATGACATTTTCCATATCTCCCAAATTTTAATTAGAAGGAATATCCGAACGCTCATATCAAAGCGTATGCGACCACCATTATTGAGTTACTCCTATAGGATGCGGTTATAGCTAAAATATTCCCTAAGAACCTTGAGGGGATTTCTCTCAATTGGTAATATACCGAAGCCTCAATTCATTCATTTAAGTAACTCATTTAATAGTTTATAAAGGATTTCTATATGAATAAGCTATTAATAACATGAATCAAAGAATTCATTCACACTAAGCAAGAGCATTACGGGTCCATTACCCACTTCAATTAGAGGTGGTGGCATGTCCTCTATTCCTCGGCTAGTGCTCCCAACATGGATCAAATAAATATTTGTGACCTATTCCCCCACTCCCTCAATTGAGAAACTAAGGAGGAGGTGTAAAAGTTTCCTCTTAGGAGCTATGAGGAGGTCTTAGAGGGTGCTCTCCACATTAACCAAACAACGATTGATAGTGGATGAAAGACAGTCCTAATGGGAAACTGGTCACTCCATCACAAGGTAATTCAAATTACCTGAATGGTTCAAGCAATAAAATCAAGGACCCAAGGTCCTCAACAAGAACTATGGTGCTATGAAGGAGCGTGTAACTGATCAATATAGAAAGCTAAATATCATTAGAAAAAAACAACACAAATAATGACAATACAAATGAAAATTCCAATAGTAAAAGGGGTAACAAACTTACTCCTTCAGTTAATGCAGTTGAATTTAGTCACCCTTCTCTTCTACCTCAACATATTTATGCCTTGGGGCGTGTTAAATACCGAAGCCAATATCTCAACAAATTTCCAAATTAGTATTATAACAAAGGCTAGAGGCCTCTCAAATTTAATTATAAAACCAAACAATAGAACAACATAAACTATGGGCCATAGTAAAATCAGAACCAAAGACCTTGTGACTATGATCCCAATTTATATTGTGGTTTCTATAGGGTTATAGGACATGATGTTCAAACGTTTTGTGATTACAAAAATTTCATACAATGACTTCCAAAAGACCAGAGACAACTTTTCATCAATATTTTCTTTGCTAATCCCAAAACACCTACACTAAACACTCATATGGAGCTTGTCGCTCCATAGAATGCTACTCTCGGGATCTTCAAAGACCTATTCCCGAGACATCCTAAAAATGAGAAGCTTAATCCTCATGGTACCAACAAGGGGAATTCCATAGGGAATAATGACCATGAGGCTTCTACATCTATAGATCCTTGATTAACTCCTCCTTTGGACAACCAATAGTAGCCTAAGATTATAGGCCTAGTTGAGTTAGAGACAAAACCAAAAGTCAATCCAAGGGAGTCAAACTAATGATTATTCTACACAACCTCTTCCTGTTTATCCCTCAATTTTAGATGACACGCCAGTAGCTCCTAAGCCATTAGGGGCCTATGATTTTATCACATATATGACTAAGAATTTTCCCACATTTCCTTCATGGATATGTTAAATAATTCCCCTATGTACCAATCTACTTTGTTAGAATCTTTAGGTCTTGGTCATCTAATCAGGTGATGTAAATAAACTTGCAACAAGTAATAACTTTTCATTGAATCAAAGTCATTTAATCATCAAACAAGGGGACGTAAAATTGAAATAATGTGAGTAATGTATGCACATTTATAGAGAATTTAATATTTACAAAAATAAATATATGTCACTATCATACTTGAAAGAACATTTCTTGAAAGTAGACAAAACTTATAAATAAACAAAAATGCTTTATAAACACTATGACTAAGAAAAATCTTGCAGATTCATAATGTAGATAAATTTCTTCCTAGTATAACATGCAATGAAACAGAGAAAAAAAAATATGGAGGGGTTTAACAAACCACAAGTGGGCCCTGCCTTGGGTGTTAATCCCTCCTAAATATTATAACTAAAGGATAATAAACAAAAATCAAATCTTTATTGAATTGGCATGAATATTACATCTAGGAACACAATAATCTTCCATCTAAATTTCCTTCTTATATTTGTATATTTTTGTATTTTCTATATTTTATTACCAACATTAATCCTTTTCTTTTATACTTCTCATTTACAACAAGACGTGAGAAGAAGAGTTCAACTAGGAGTTTAACAAACTAAGTAAAAGATCTTCGATAGAACAAGTGGAAGATCTCAAATAGAACAACAAGAGATTCAACACATGTAACAAAAATAATAACAGGTGTTCAGTTGATCTTCAATTAATTGACTAGTTCCTTTAGTCATGTGTAACCTTAATCAATCAGTTATTTAGTAGTTTGCAATGAATAATCAAATCCATGGTTGAGTTATATCCTATTTCTACATGTTAATGTTGTAACTTCTCCTTCAACGACACATACAGACTTGAGTGTCATTCTTCATGTTCCAAGAGATCTTTATAACATGAATTATTTATTGTAGGTGATTCCCTTTAGATGAAAATGATTTGTTGTTGATAGGTCCTTTGCTACAGATGAGTTGTTACAAATGGTTCATTTGTTGAATACGAGTTGATGCAAACCAGAGTGATATCATACATATAATCATTCAAACAACTTATTGAAATCATAATAATAAATGCACAAAAATACCACAAAATAAACATAACTATTCATAACTAGATTAATTAGTAATTGTGCCATAAGTTAAAGTTGTGATGATAATGTTTAGCAGTGTGACTAGGAAATATAAGGACATAGCTAGAATGCCTTAATAAAAATATAGAAGATAGGTTGTTTATAAAGGAGATTTACACAACTTGTCACACCCCAGGACTAATTTTTCTAATTTCCTCATTCAAGTGGTTCATATTTTTTCTGCTGAAAATAACATTCACGTATGAAATCCATTGAGGTATCTGTCATTTTTTCTTCTGATAAGAAGTCCACAATTTATCATGAACTTGTGCATAAATTTTTTTGTATCCTTTCACTGAGTGGTTTGTCACCTGTCCATGGTGGTATTGTAAAGTGAAATATTGGTGGGTGATAGCCAATAGGAAACCAATTTTTGCACATTCAGTAGAAATCTCAATGTATGTATTCACTCTTTTAAAATGTTGGCATTATATTAGGGTAAGAGTGCATCTCTTTCCTTTGTAGTTTATGATATAGATCATTCAATCACATCGTGCATGTTTGTACAACCTAAATCCCATGATCTCTAATCATTTCTCTAAATTTTGTGGGGGTGTTTGTCCTCATTCGGCACACTTTCCTCCCGATCACCAATTTATTTACATATTTTGCATACTTCTCGAGTAACCTATTCAGCTTTTGTGGCCTCAGCCTTGAAAAACAAAGTGGTTGGACCTTCTCTAAATGCCTATACTCTTCCATTTTCCTTTCTCTATCTAACTCATTTGTAAAATAAGAGCATAGGGCTTTAACTTGAACATCTCTAATGTATAGAATTGGAATCTAATCCCTATCATATTCAAGGGTATAGTTGTAGATATAAATTTAACATAATAAAAGTGGAATTCATGAGTGTTATTTTGATATAAAGTGAAGAAGCTCCTAGTTGAGCTGATATCATAGGGCATGTTAGAATTAATGTAGGTAAGTTTGTGTTTAAACATCTTTTCTTTCAAGAAAATAGCACAAACATTTGATGGGGGAATGCATTTAAATATATCATGGGCCACCTAGACTATCTCTTTTTGCTTCTACTTCAGCTTTGTAATTTCACTATCATTTTCTACTAATTCTTCCTGATGCTTAGAGATAAGGGATTATTTTTCTTTTTCCCATTTTCCTTTTATCCTATTAACATAGGTCTCAAATTGCAACATCAAATAGTCAATATCTGACAACATAGTTTGTGTGGCCATCTCCTTACAAGGTGGTTTTATAGGTTCCCTTACAATAACCTGAATAATAAATTGGTGGTTAACTGGTGTTACATTTATTTATCGTACACTAGCATGTTGTTTTTGCTCCACACTTTCTCAATTACATCATCCTTAACTATAGGAATGTTTTCTTGTTCTTGTTATATGACTAGTTCAACTACTATAGGAATTTGTCTTTTCTCAATTCCATACAACTGGTGCTCAATGACTTGCTCAACAACTTGTGGCATTTGTTCATGTTCAATTTTCTCTCCAATTTCCTTTTCTTTTTCCTCCTCATGACCTTCCATTGCATAAATTATCTCCTCATCATGAGGCACCTCTTCTTTCCCCTCCATGGGTTGTTCAAGGTACTCCTACTCATGAACAGGGGCATCAATATCTTCATGTTGTGTCTCATTGGTTGAGGCTCAAATATTCCTTTTATAGCTTCCACATCATTATCTAGTGAGATGGGATGTGACTGTTTTGGTTTGGAGGTCCTTGGCCATTTTTTTTTAGCCTATGGGAGCACCTAGGTGGTGTAGGAGTGGATTTAGAAGAATTTTGTTTACCCTTGGAGGTGGAGGATTTATGAGTGGAGAACTCTAATAGGGTTTTAGAAATGAAAATTCTCTTAGGAGAGACAAGTACAAGGTTTCCATGGAAGATGGAATTTTTTTTTGAAGCAAGGGGTTCTTCGGGTTGGAAGGTTGATGATTTAGTCTCTCGATATGTTCGAGAGGAGGTCCTAGTGATTTTTCTGCTCTTTCCCTGTTTCCCAAAAAATTATCTATGTTATAAGCCCTTGCAAAATCTTCCCACCCTACGGAGGATAATCCCTCTACGGGTATGTTTCATTACCAGGGTTATAAGGTAGTGGTGTGACAATGCAACCCTCTTTGTTCTATGCTTCTCTACTCATTCTCTTAAATATTTAATGCAATAAATTAGGTATATTTACTTGCATATTGTTCTTTACATGAATTAAAAACTTGAAATGAACTAGATTACACATGGAATACCATCCTTGACAATTAAAGTACTTAATTACAATATTTGTAATCTTAGCCCATAAGGGTTCAAGGGATGTTCTTTGTGTACCTTTTTTGTTAGTGATGAATTCATCATCATCATTTAAGAATTCTCTCTTGGATGCTTCTCGGTTATCTTTTTCTTGGAATGGTTCCCCTTGGGAAGGTAGGCTAGTTAATTTCACGAAAATGTCATTGTAGACACCAAATTGGGTCACACTCCCCTTGATCCCATTTTTAGTAGTTAACATAGCATGTTCTTATAACCACGACCCCTTTACCCCATATTTATATTAATTTAATTACTTACAATTCAATTAATAATCAGCTCCACTTTATTTATTAATTTAATTACTTTAATTAAATTAATTTACACCTCACCCAACTATATCACCTAGACACCTCATCATGGACCTATTATTAGCATGTTCATTGTAACTAGGACTGAATCTCTACTTACCATAACTAACTGAGACTTATTCTAACCCTATAACTAGATGCCTATTCTTTCTCTAATAGCATGCCCACTTGTTTATGTGAAAAAAATCATTTTAAACCCGAACCAACGGGGAAAATGGTAAAATGATAGCCAAGATCAACTATTTTGGCAACCTAGGATTTCCCACCATAATCGACACTGATTATCCCGAAACTCGCGCCGGTTAACCTAGACCATTCATGGTTTCCATATATTCATTTTGGTAACCTTGTTCAAGGGTTAGAATAATTATTCAAGTTTGGAGAAGAGAGATCAACATGTAAGAACAAACTAGAGCCCTCTTGCACATTTTGAGACATCTTGAATCAACACCAAGACTGATATGAAGGTTAAGCATTCACGGTAACATTTTAGGAAGCTCTTCTATGGCACTGACATCTAGTTTTATAGAGCAACCATCACCCTCATCCAACCACTAGGTCTGCAAATACAAGTAAGTGCATTTGGATCTGCATCTTTCCATACTTATTTAGATCAATTTCTTTATTTATGTTTGAGAGTGTTAGTCTCCTTTCCATCTCATCATTTCCCACCTCCTGCCAATTCACCTATCTAACCATCCATAACCCTTTAGCTCCCCACATCTAACCCCAGGAATCTCTGAGCATTCTCAACTTCTTTGGCAACCTAACCATCATTCTCCCATTCTTTGTGCAATAAAAAGAATCACCAAAACAAAACTTTATTGAGTTTCTATCAGCCCGCCTCTCTTGACGCCGGTTTACCTACACCATTATAAGTTTTGTCTCAACTGAAATCAGTCATATAAGACCGATGTCAGTCTCTATATCTGGTAATTATATCTATAACAACAACCTCATAACCTTGACCCAAATAACCCAAAACCACCCAAAACCTGATCCCGACCTGTTCCAGCCACCTTGGCTACCTGTCCAACCTCTAGATCTGATCATAACCTTACATGTTAGATTAGATTTTCTTATTATATTTGAATGAGATACCTAAATCATATCAACTACAATAGGATTTTATTATTTTAAGTTATTTCTTGTATTATGTTGTATTAAACAGTGGATTGACACCCATCTAGGAAGTATCACACTTCCCGGATCTAGCATACGCTAGGCAATCTACTGACCTATATAGTTTAATATTATTTGTGTGGTATTGTTTTAAATTCACATGTAGTTCCTCCTAGAAAAAGGAAGTGCTCATGATCAACACTTTGGATCGGAAATTAGAACTTGCATGCACTCTACCTTCCACCTTCATTCACATGTATTCCTCCTCACCCTTACCTTATATGTTTTTCTCATACGTACGCAACTTATTGGTGAAATATTTTGGCACACCCGGTGGGACCCTTGTTTGTGGGTTTATTTCTATTCATATAAGTTGCATTTTGTGTTTTTCCTATCTAAATTGTTATTCACTAAATCTTCTTCTCTGGTAATCTACTCCTTTCTAATTGCTCTAAATGAAACATTTCTTTTGGTGCATTTAAAAAGAATCATTCTTATTTCTTTCTACATTAGTGAAAATCATCCTCTCTCTTATTCATCATTTTCTACATCGAATATAACTATCGATTTGGGTTATAAATTTTTTTCATTTCATCCTTGTATGCTTATTAGATCACATTTAGAGGGGTATAAATTTTTTTCATTTCATCTTACAGATCACATTTAAAAATGAGTGAAACCTATACTGTTGGAAGTCATGCTCAATTGATGGTTGACACAATTGAATCGTAGAAAGAAATTTCTCTCTTCTCTCTCTTTGCCAAACTACACAAATCTAAATTCACACATCTTCTTAAACAACACCTTACCTAGAAGGATTGATAGTGGGTGCCTAGCTAGTTTCTTTGTCTAATCATTATCTCAAAGAAAGGACCACCCCCACCAAAACATAACCTAAAACCTCCCCTTTAGATTGCCTCTTCATAGGATGCCTTCCCAACCAAAAAAAATTGTTCTAAATTCACAAGTCAGTCTCAAATAGCATAAGCTAAAGTAACATAAAATTCACTTGTAGGATTACGTGTTTTTCTTAGCTTTCTTCCTGAATTACATTTTGAGTTGTGAGGATTATGTTTCTTCATTTTCTTCTTCCTTTCACACTCCCCATCATAGTTGGAGTATTCTAACTATTTCTGAGTGTGTCAGGGCCTCATATTATCATTCTCGGATCTTTTAGGTTAATCCTTCATCTAATTTAATTCACAAAATCCATTTTTTTTCACTTCTTCAGATTTCATAGTAATCGTTGTCGATCCAGGTTGATTGTCATCAGCTCCCATCTAACTGTTGTCAATTTACTTCAATGGAGTTGGTTACCAACACTCTTTTTTACTTTACCCAAAATAGCTTTCATCACCTTCTCTTTTCTATTTGTAGTCATCAAGACATCATCATATTCCCAACATTCTGATATCACTGTCAAGTATAATTTCCCCATTTCATTTTCATCAGTTCTACTTCATTTTCTCAAACTGGTGTTTTCTTACGATGGTGGTACTAGTTCTTTACATGAATAGCATCGATCCCCTTTAACCATCATCAGTCTCCTTAAATGGTGTTAGTTTCCTGTTTGATTTTTAATTGAAACATTGACAAAGTCCACCTACTAGTATTTGTTCTTTTCCATTCTGTTATTTTTGTGTCATCTATAGAATACAGTTAACTTGATACATTCTAATTCACATGGTGTTGACTCGTAGCCAAGATAATGCCCTTATATTTCACGCTAGTCTTCAGCCACTCCCACCTAGCCCATCACCACCTTCCATCTTGTCACCTATGGATCCAACTCAACCTATCACCATTTCTACCGGTGATGAGGAGTTCACAAGAATCCTTGACCAAAATCCACGTAGCCTTACAATACTATCTTGCCCACTCATCTACCTGAGACTCCTCAAGACAACTAGCTATAGCATGCCTTCATCTTCCCCTACCCCGCCCCGTTTAGTGTTAGCTACAAATAGCTTAGCATTTCCTTCATCTACCCTACCCCATGTGGTATCTTAACCCCCACATCCGATATAATAACTTCTCTAACGTCGTCCATTGCACCCATGGTATTGACCATTCCTTCACAAACCACCTTGAACATGGCCTTATCTGCCCCATTTTCCTTGTATATACCAATTACATCACAACCACCCTTGGAGTTAGCAACCCACACCCCATTTCAAAATCTTTTCCTTTCCATCCCTCACTCTATACCACCAGTTATCACGAGATTCATTATGACTACGCCACCTATTTACACATCACCAACAACCCCCAGTCTCATCTATCTCTTATTCAGGGTATCTTCTGCATGTATGTATCCCCCCTTTGTAGTTTTCATATTAGACACCCCATGTACTGGGATGTCATCCACATCATACACCCATAATCAACCTCCCTTTACTGTACAAGACGCCCATTCCTCACAACCCACCAATGACCTCATTAGGATGATGATGGAAAATATGCAGACACTAGAAGCATCAGTTTTCAGCTCTTATAACTCCTTAACTTATGACAAAATATGTAATGAGCCTATTCATCCATCTATTCCTATTCACCCATACCCCATGCATTGGGAAATGCCCAAGTTCAATCATTTCAATAGTAAATAAGACCCACAACAACACTTACGTTCATTCAAACATGGGTGTTATCTAATTTCCCATGACAATGCTTTACTCTTATGAACATTTCCCATGTCCCTAATAGGACCTGCCTTAGATTGGTACAACATTTTACCTAGACATTCCATCTACTCCTTTAACCAAGTGGCTCAAACATTCATGGACCACTTTTTAATCAATGTAGTTGAGAAATTCACCATGACCAACCTATATTCAACGTGACAATATGATGAAGAATCTATTACATATTTCATTGCTGCTCACTGGAGAAGTCTTATCAACCAATTAATGTTCCAGTTACCTCAAGATGAACTTATAGAGTTGTTCACTAGAGCTTGTGCTAGACACATCTCACCAACTCTATAGGTACAAACCTTCCTTTACTTCAACAAAGCATTCATCATGGACATGATGTAGAAGGTTGTAAGGCTCTCAAAACCGTTCTCCTATAATTATTTCCTCCTGAAGCAAATTTCAACGATGATGATCTTCTTGATGAGGACCATATTCCACCTTCACTTATCACCACACATCATCATCCCTTGATTGTTTAATGACCCAAATCTCTACCCCCAAAACCCTTTTATCCACCTCTAAAATTTGAGATCAACATGGTCTATATCAGAGAGTTGTCCAAACCACCACCTAAATTCTAGTGTGCGCTACTCATTTCACAAGGTTCTTATCCCACATTAGGTTTTTTCCATCATACCATTACACTACTCATGACATACCTTCTCCATCTACCTCCTTCCCTTAGATTAACATGGTCTAAGTTTCCACCTATGCCCAAAAGGACAAAGGAAAAGAAAAAATCAACTAGCTCATCAACCAATCCCGTGCCCAATATACCATCTGTACCCACACCCAAAATCCCCATTTAAGGACCTGCATACCCCATTTATGATGGGGTAACCTATCGTATAATGATAAAACAATTACACCAATCCCCTCTAAAAATTTCTTTGTATGATCTCGTCCAAACCTCTAAATCTCATTGACAAGCCCTCATGGAGGTTTTGCAATCCATCAAAGTTTTACCTAACAACCCCACACTAGTAGCCTCTATTCTCACCCCTCATCACGTGGCCTCTCTTACCAAATCATCTCCTTCTTCTACCCCCACGCACACTCATCAAGTAGCCACCCATAGTTTCATTGATAAGGAGATTGTACCTCTCTAATCAGATGACCTTGATCTCACCCTGTTCATTTCCATTTATATACATAATATATGCATATGATGCATTATGATCAATGGTGGTGCTAACATTAACATCATCTCCTCCCACACGTACAATCAAATATGCATCCCTTCCAATTACATGCATAATAACCCAATTATGTTGCACTCCTTCAATGATGCCATCACTTCCACCCTTGGCACCATTATTCTTCACATTCGCGTAGGTCCTCACAATGTCTCGGAATTATTCTACATCTTAGAGGGAGAGTTCTAATATAACCTATTTCTTTTCAGACCTTAGATTCATGTCATGGGTTGTGTCCCTTCAACTTTACACCATTGTGTAAAATTCAAACATGAAGGACATAACTATACCATTCCAGCTTTCCTAGTACCATTCAAAACCTGTAACATATCATACCGACCTAATGATGTCATTCTACTAGTTAAGGCATATGCCACTACTCTCGCTTCTCCTTCACCCACATCCCCATCCACCAATGTTTCCGCCACCTCTCTCATACCTAAATTTTGTATTCCTACTATTGTCGCAACCTCTGCTGGCCCATCTACTTCCCAACTCACCGATAACCTTCCTGCCCAATCGCCTAGTAATTCTTCTATCCCTGCTACCCAAATATCTACTAGTGATCCCTTAAAGGTGTTTTTCAATGCCTTAATCTGGGGAGTACCGCCACTACAATATCAACACCTTCCTCACTCCGTAAGAGTATCACAACCTACACCAACACCCTCATTATGAATTTCCCATAGGAGAGGTTTTCCCTTATGGTCCTCCCCACCTTCGCATGAACCTAGTGTATGGGGGACTTGATACTGCCACCTATTCACCCTAATCTCTATCCCAAACAAAACCCTTTTCATCTGACCTCCAATCTCTTACTAACCACTACTTCACCCATTCTTTCCTTCACCACTGCACATGGAAAGGACTTGGCTTCGGTTTTTAGGAACAAGACCACCATACCGTCATCCCATGTACCATCTGTAAACACAAAGATCATAGTGGCATTGTATTTTCCACACCATCTTACAAGAAGGCCCACATCGACATAATTTAGGATGAAAACAATTCTCCACCCCATTCACCAACATCACCACCTTCACCCACAGAGTCTATAGATCCCGAATCTATTCCTCCTATTTAAAAAAAAAAAAACACAATTTCTTGGGACCTCGACTTATCAACGTGATGGCAAGGCTCTCTCTTCTCTTCCCTTCTTGTATCATAACATGATCAATGATGATACGCCTTCTATTAACATTGTTTAATGTCGGGAATATGAGTCTATCCTTACCTACCTTGGTGAGGAAGATTCTTATTTTCACGAGTTGTTGCCTTTTGAGATAAAAACCATGTTGAAAGAATCAATTATCAAAATCAACATTAAGACTAAGGACGACTTGCATTCTAAAGATAGGCCAATATTTAGATGCTACTTGAATAGGAATCTTTTACTTCTTTCCTCTGGGACTTCTTTCCTCCGGGACCATAGCAATGCTTTTGCTTGGTCCTATGTTGATATGCTCGGTATTGACCCAAACATTGTGGTCCATAATATTGTAACCATTCTTGATGCCAAACCCATAAAACAGAAGCTGTGGAAAATGCATCCTCGCATTTCCCTTCTTGTTAAAGAATAACTTCAATGCCCTCTCTTGGTTTCCTTCATCCTACCCATTTACTATCCCTAATGGATTTCTAATATTGTTCCTTTCAAAAAAGTGACAGGGGGACTCCGCATTTGCATGGACGTTCTGAACCTCACCTTAGCTTTCCCCAAAGATGACTTTCCTCTACTAGGAATTGATCAACTAGTTGATCTCACCACCGACCATGAGATGTTATCACTCATGGATAGTTTCTCGGGTTATAATCAAATAGTATTCACTATAGAAGACCAACACAAAACCACCTTCATCACTCCTTGGGGTACCTTCTACTATCAATTCATGCCTTTTGGCCTTAAAAGGATGGTGTAACATATCAGCGAGATATGACTTATATCTTCCATGACATAATGCATCGTATACTGGAAGATTACGTAGATGACCTTATTTCCAAATAAAAACATCGGGCCAACACCTTACAATCCTTCAAGTCATCTTTGACCGCCTCATCGAGTATTGTGTTCACCTTCAACCTAAGAAGTGTGTTTCATGATGCTCTCGGAAAGCTCCTTGGTTTCATCATTTATTTGCATGTCATAGAATTCAATCCTTCTAAATTAAAGGCTATTCTTGAAATATCTTCACCTACTAATATCCATCAACTTCTAAGTTTGTAAGGTAAGTTGCAATTTATTCTTTGGTTTATGTCACAAATTTCTAATCTGCTTTGCCAACCATTTAATCATCTCCTCAAAAATTATGTCTCTTACAAATGGGATGATGAATTCCAAAAATCCTTTGATGCCTTAAAACAATACCTTCTTCAACCACTGGTGCTCAATCCCCCTAATTATGACCAACCATTTTACCTATACATTTTGCTACTGATGATTCCTTAGGTTCCATGCTCACCCATTGCAAGGAGCATCACCAAGAGTAAGTGGTGTATTACATAAGATGTACCCTTTTGGAATAAGAAACTAGGTACACCCATGCCAAAAAAGTTTCTTACCCTTAGTTTTTGTCACCACTAAACTTCATCATTACTTACTCAACCAAAAACTTTTTCGTCACTAACACTGACCCCTTACATTACATGTATGCCAAACCCTACCAACATCAACGTGATGCATGCTGGATCATGATTCTTGCAGACCTAGACCTTGAATTCATCCATCAAAAATATGTCAAAGGCCAAACCATCGTTGACCAACTTGTAGACGCACCCCTTTTTGGAGATCAACCCTCTAACTTCGATTTTCCAAATGAATCCATTGCTACCCTCTCTTTGGATGATATTATTTATCAAATGACCTTATTCTTTGATGGTTCCAAATTTTAGCGTGGAGGTAGTGTAGGTGTTATCCTCATTCCTCTTGATGGTGAACCTATGCCTTATCTTTCAAACTAGATTTTTATTGTACTAACAACATCACCGAATATGAAGCACTCATATTAGGCCTTCAAACCACCATCGCCTTAGATATTAAATCAATTAATATCTTTGGGGACTCTCAACTAGTTGTAAACCAAGTCAATGGTATATACCAAGTTGTTGTAAAAAATACTCCAAAAGTACAAACACCATGTTGACATAATTTTGACTACCTTCGACCATTACGAACTTCAAACCACCCCACGTTCTACTAATAAATTTGTAGATACCATGGCCTTCCTGGCTTCTCAGATACCCACTTCACCTTCGAATCCAAAATATTTGTCACAATACAAAGGTTGTAATCACCTTCTTATTTATCTCGAGATGTCAACTTTGTCAAAACCATTGCACACCGACGTGACCTTTGGTATAAGAAATTTGTATACTACCTTTCCCTTTCCATTTTTCCTCCCGATCTTACTTGTAATAGAAATGTTCCTTTCTTAAAGGTGTCTCTCACTATGTGATCATGGGTGGTCTTCTTTATAAACTTGGCTTCAATGGTATTCTCTTACGATGCCTTACAAGTTCTGAAACTCCCAACACTATCAAGGAGGTTTACTGACGGAATTTTTGAGGTCACTTTAGTGGCTTAGGTATCAGTAATTACATTCTTCACCTAGGATGTTATTGTCCAACCCTAAACCGTGACTATTGTGACTATGTCAAATGTTGTGTGAAATGCCAGCAACATGATAATCTTCATCACACACCTAGTCATGCCTTACAGGTCACACGAGAACTTTGGCGTATCTCTCAATGGGGTTTGGATATTTTTGGACAAATCAATCCTCATTCTTGATAATGCCACCAATGGATTATAACTGCAATTGAATACTACACTAAATGGGTAGAATCCATTCCCCTCATTTCAACCAAAGCTAAGAATATTTGTGAATTCATTAACTTTGTTGACAATTTTTCCACTTATGCAAAAATGGGCAACTCAAAACTTTGTTGTTGCGATGAAAGGCATTGATGAAGTATAAACTAAGCTAAGGGAGTTTTGATATTATTGGTTACTGATTGAATTAATTAATGATTAAATCAAATTTGCAGCTATGTGTGTTGTTACAAAATGTAACAGATCACATAGTCTGTAATTTCATGATATCTTTAGCAAAAGAACACAAGGGCCTCAGAAGGATAGTTGTGTTGTCTTGATGAAGACACCGAATTACAGAATAGGTGAAGTGTTGAGTTTTGGGACAACAAACATAAGTGCAGATTGTAGAAATCAAATTTCATTACTAAATGTTACAGGTTCTCATTAATGTTCTTTCCTTCATGATTAAGACATTCAATTAAATGATTGAGTTGTTTAGTTCATCATACAATCCATATAGAAATTTGAAATGCAAAAAGAAATATATAACTCATTTACAAAATTCAATGTTTTATTCATGAGGAAATTTCAAATGTTCCCACACAAGTCATGGGATGTAACTGGAAAGTAAAGTACAACTACTAAAATAAGAGGTACACATGCATGAAAAATAAAGTAAAGAGTATGAGTGAACCCATCATTGCCTTGGGTTTTCTTTGTTGTTCGAGTAGCTCCATTCCAAATTTTGTTCCTTTCTCATCTTCTTTGTAGAAGTCACTGTACTTGAAAAGAATAAAATGCATCATCAGTTATGAGCTCAGGGATCAATTCATATTCCTTATTGTCCTAGTTTGTGCATATGAATCTCTTCAAAATAGGAGATATAATTTACTTGAAGATCAAATTGCATACATGCTCTACTCACTCAGAAAGAAGAAAGAGAAAAGAAAAGAAGAAACATGGACACAAGAGAGGCCAAAAATCCTAAGTATTTTCTAACTATTTTCTTAAGTGTGTAGGTATAGGTTGCAGCCAAGAAGAAATAGACAAGTCATAAGTACAGGCTGAAAGAAGAATAAATGTAACTCAAACTCAATATTTTCTTCAAATGGAACAGGTTACAGTACAGAAAAGAGACTAGCAAATAGAAGTACATGTTCCAATTTGCAACTAAAGGAAGAATCAGATTTCAAGATGTTGAAGTTAACTAGAAAGAAAGGGTTACAGCTGAAACAGAGCAAAAAAGAAGATTCTAGAAAATTTTGATAGAGCTTCGCCATGTAAAATGGACATTTACAAATTTTCATCATGCTTTGCTTTCAACTACTAACATGCTTTAAAATAATTATTTAAATCAAGTAAGTGATACAGAAAAGTAGTAAAGCATGCCATGATCAAGATAAATAGTTACGATGTCTCAGTTTTATTTACCAAATCAGCTTCAACATGAAGTGTTATGTTCTATATTCTGAATTAGAAAATACAACTACTATAGCCGAAAAGGATGGAAGAGAGAATTTTGGAAAAAAAATTCAGGGCTTCGCCATGAAAAATCAACATTTCAGATTTTCCAACATGCCAGAAATGTTACTATAAAGGAAATAAAGCATCTATGTAAAAGAAACAAGTTACATGAGATCTTAACAAGCATCTGAATCAAGGCTTATGCCTCAAATAGTATCAAAAATAGGTGAACTACTTGTAATTTCTAGAAAGAATCATACAAGGTACAAAGATCTCATGGAATCAAGAAACAGTCAAGGTACCAATACTGTACTTTCATAATCAAATACACAAAGAAACAACTCTCAGTCAAGAACAGAGTAGTACAGCCAAGTACTGAGGCATCATCAAGAGAAATCCTAAGTTTTAGAAGCAGGATACTAGGAATTGATACCAAATAAAGTAGTCAATGAGAAGCACAGGTCCACATATATACAATTAGGTGTATCTTATCAAGGTGTATTTTTAGAGAAAATAATAAAATACCTAGACTTGAGTCACCAAAAAAATCAAAATAAATATCTCTATGCAAATGATGAGCTCATTTAAGAAAGTACAGAAGTAAAATATGAGTTATGCATCAAAATTAACTCCTCTCATGGGAGAATGTAGAGTATCATTTCCAAAAGCACGATGTAAATACAGTTGAAGTATAAGTCCAACTCACCAGGGTCACAAACAATGCCAACAAAAATGATAAGGACCGAGCTTATTACAACCAACTGAAGGAGAAAACACAAATTCTCAAAATGCTATAGCAGTCAGGGAGAGCTAGGACAACCATTGAAAGGAGATAAGCATTACATGAATGAACAAAACAGGAAGTTGCAAGCTAAATGATAAATCCAGATTCAGAGATTTTCAAGGAGTTTCAACATGAAATAAAACATAGGCTCAGAGCATCAAACACCACTACATCGGTAGTGAATCAGATGGAAATCATAAGGATTCAGATCTATTGTTGTTTCAAGAAAATCAGAGCAAAAGGAATACCCTCTAGCATTCAGATTACAAACTCAGACAAAAACCTTGAATCAAAATTACATGCACATCCAGGATAAAGAGAGCTTTGAGTTTTCTTTCAGAAGTCAATATTCCCATTGAAAAATAATTTCAAGTAGTAGAATAGAAGAAGAAAATATAGATCTTGGTTTTCATCGCAGACCCATTAATGGGTATATCCAAATCAGAGTAATGAAACAAGGACTTACTAATTAATCGAAGTTGAGTAAACCCTCGAATAGTGATCAGTTCAAGACTAAAATGAAGGACCCATTATGGGTTTTAGCTCAGAGACCAAGGTCATCCCAGGAGATCACAAAAAATGTAAAGAAAAGTGAAGTATCAATATATTGAAGTCAAAATGACAATGATGAAGTAGTTTCAAAGCTTAGAAATAAAACTTACCATCCTTCATCAAAACAGTGATCTCACTTGAAGAAAATCCAAGCTCCAAGAGGTCGACCATGGTAGAAAATAGACCACACAGAGAGTTCAAGAACCAACAGAGAAATGATCATAGAAATATGAAGAAATCGAGACCTACAGGATCCTCACAGAGCTCAAAAGAAGCAGAGACTCAAACACCAAAGAATAGCCAAATCCTGAGCTCGAGTGCCAATGAAGGTGTCTACCTAGAAGCTCACATAACTCTGCAGAAGGAAGAAATGACCAAGGCCGAGCATAAAGAAAAGTGAAGTAATGACCATGAAAATAACAACACTCAAGGAATTTACAAAGATCTCGAACAATTAGATGACCAAAGCAACAAAAGCAAATGCAGATATTTCAAAGCCCACAAGGTGGATTTGCAGAAGAAATTCGAGCTCAAAGAAAACACTAGTAATTTCCACCACCAGAGAAATAATATAGAAAACAAGCTCTAAGCTCTCACCACCATGACATTCATTCAATGAAGTAACACGTAAGGTTAAATGAACAGATCCGAGTTTCAAATAATCAACAATAGCACAACTCGAGAAGCTCATCAACAATGGCATCTAAAAAATTTTTCGCCAAGGCTTCACCCGCATAGTAAAAATCAAATGAAATATGCATTAGGGTTGAGATTCTCCTTTATCATGCAAACTTGAGAGGTGAGTTCAACCTAACTCAACCATGGTCAATAATCAACATCCACAGATCAAAAGGACAAATATCGAAGGCCATAGATCAAGCTCAAAGATCAAAGTAAGTAATTGTGGTCAGTTACCACTATCGACCACCTTTATTGCTAGGTCAAAAACCCTAACTGCGGGTTAGAAATCGATGGTCTGTGATTAAATAGTTTGAAATCAATGGCCCAAGATCATCATCAATATCAAAGCAAACTCAACCCAGGATTAATAATGCCACCGAAAAATTTCCAAGGGTGAGTCATTGTGTAAAGGGGGCCAGCCTCACACTTTAAACAAAATCATTTCATTTTGACTTGCAAAATTATAAACTATAGTCCAAACCTTAAGTTATGCAAAACCGACCATGCATGCTCAAATGATCACCAAAAAGGTGAAATTTAAATCAAGTATATCCAAATTGCAAAAGGGTGGCCAAATTTCATTGTTTATATTGACCTTGTATAAGGTCCAAACGTGTAATATGCCATCCAAACCAATAATCAAGGACACTTACCTTAAAAATTACAAGGTTACCTCGTACTCATCAGATGGTGAAGTGCAAAAGTGGTCCCCACTATTGGAGGGGGTGGATTTGATTTGCAGAGTGTCACTCATGTGACTACTTAGAAAGAGATGTCAATGTCAGATCATGTGCACATGGACAAGTGGTCCCCACATTGGATGTTTTTTTTTGTTAATATTACAAGTATTGAATTATTTACTCACAGCAAAGAATTGATTTGTTGCATGTTTCACAAGAGGACAAAATAGAGAATAAGACAAGTTACAT
Source organism: Taxus wallichiana var. yunnanensis (assembly GCA_018340775.1). Lineage (NCBI taxonomy): Eukaryota > Viridiplantae > Streptophyta > Pinopsida > Cupressales > Taxaceae > Taxus > Taxus wallichiana. Next base: position 71,180,256 of record CM031241.1, on the reverse strand, counting down.
GTTCAAAGGAGAAGGACTTGCATAACAAGAAAGCTTATTATTAGAAAATTATTTACCCTTACTTTCTTTAAAATAGAACAATCAACTTCAGTTTGATTGTATTGTAATCAAGGCTAATAATGCCTATTTGTAATTGTATGCTCTATTTTTTTCCTTTATCTATTATAAAATAAAGGATAAAAATAAGATGCATGGGCGAGTACAAGCCTTAGGATATTTTTAGGAAGAGGGTAAATTTTTATTTTGCTATATATTGTGTGCCTTTACAAAGCACAAGAGAGGACTTTTGGATATAGGAGTACTTGAAGCAATTTTTTTCAGTTTTTCCTTTTGAGTGTGAAGTATTTTATGCCTTCCCAATTATTTACAGTCTTGTGTATGTTTCTATTAGTCTTGTGAATGTAAATTCCCTGATTAATCATCTTACCCTGTTGCAAAATTCAGTAATTTTTGCATGATATTAATGTGCATGTTTAGCTTAGCAGTATTATTGTGATAATCTCCCTCAATACCTCAAAGTGTTTTTCCCTTAACATTCTGTAGAAGAACTGTTGGTTCGTGCATCAAGAATCCTTTCACATATCAATTGTGCATATACTCAGTCAAAGCCCTCATGCAAATTTGGTGTATCACCTTAGTTTAAATTATCTTACAGTCATCTTTTCCCCTTAAACCCAAGAAAACAATTTAGGATACATCAACAAGGAACCGGCCTTGATACTAGAGACTCACCTCAAAATAGGTATACCCACAGACCTGAGGTGTTTCCATTGTATCTATGAAAGAGAGAGATCAAATTTTGCAAGCTTAGAAAACCTGCAACCATCTCTCTACAGGGTGCACTTTCAAGAGATAACACAACCATCAAATTATTTATCACTTTTGTTTCCCTCATCGCCTCATCACTGATAATGACAAGTAATTAAAAAAACCCTACAAAATAATTGCGATGCTTTTGGCATTCAACTAGTTTTCTTATCACCTTACTACCCACAAACAAATGGCCAAGAAGAATCAACCAATAAAACCTTGAACAAAATTCTTATGAAAGTAGTTGACATTACTGGGAAGGATTGGTATACACACATACATTTCTCCTTATGGGTTTATCGTACTTGTATTTGCACTTCGACTTCGCCACACTGTTCTCTCTAGTCTAAGGTACCAAGGTTTTATTGCCTATAAAAGTCTAGATTCCATCTCTCTGCATCTCACTACAAGAAATGCTCAATGACGATGAATTTCACCAGGACCGTTTAGCACAACTTGAGTTATTAGATGAATGTCATCTCAATGCTCTTGATCATCTCCAAATCTACCAAAAATGTATCAAATATGCCTATGATAAACATTTCCATGAATGAACCTTCTAGGTCGGTGACCTCATCCTAAAGGAAAATCAACATGTAGACAAATCAGAGAAAAGTAAACGGCAAATTTTCTCCTAATTGGCTTGGACCCTATATCATTACTCATACCTATGGATCATGTGCTTATCATTTGTCTTCACTTGAAGGTAAACCAAACCTGAGACCCTCAATTCCTTGCATCTTTGACCATTTATTATTGAAATCAAGTCCTATATCACCTTTTGTCTATTGACCACTCGTCCTTTGAGCACCATTCACCTTCCATGTTACCTATTTTGAGGATCAATGACTAAACAAGAATCATGTGATTACTCGTCACCTTTCAGCCTTATCTTCAATATGAGTACCACGGCTCTACTCATGGCATGATTTTCATGGATAATTTTCATATTTTTCAAAGATGGAATCCCATGGTCATTCATCACTTGAAACCATCTCTTTCATAGTTAACCTCTGTGTGTTAGGTTTTTGTCTTCTAAACAATAACCTAATCTTTCTCTATAGTCTTTCCATTACTTAAAACATCCAAAATTAAAATGGGATTCAAATCCTTGATTCAAACTTCTAGTAAAAAGATGAATCCCTCAAAAGAGATATCTTCTCTCTATCTTGCCACTATAAATAGACTTCTCCCTCAAAGGACAGCTATACAAAGCTTACCATACTGCACATAGTCTATCATAAAAAGGAACTATCCTTGCAAAAATAAAATAAAATACTCAGAAGCTTCCCACATTGATCAACTTCACGAAGACCTCAAGGAGATAATATAATCATCCCACATAGACTTCTCGCATCAATCATTCTATAAAAACAAAAATAAAAGAAGAAAATGAAAAAAAAATCATCATGGAATTTCCTATTTTGATCATGGGTTTCTTGCCAGTAAACATGTCGTCTTACACTAAGTTACGCTAAAACCACCCATTTTCACCTCATTACCTTTTCACCCTAATTTTCTATCTTCTCAAGGGACTTGCCACAAAAAATGACATTTCATGATCATGTGAATTTCTTCACCCTTAGCATAGTCAATCATGCAATGCCTTTAGGGTCTTATGTTCATAAGCCAATCTTTGGTATGGTAGAATCATTATGGTTCTTATCAATTAGGTGGCTCTTTTTGTCACCTCTTACCATTCACCTTCTTCATTACTTATTGATTACCCTATACAGGACCAGACCATCGATATCTACATTTTAAAGATTTCCACTTTCACCTAAGACTCAACCATGCCTATGACCTAGACTCAACCATGGTTATGAACTTGAATCAATCATTCCTCTACCTCATCATATTATTCCCTAGCTTATGGGAGAACTACATCGGCCTGAGGCCCCTTTTCATTGGGGCTATGTAGGAAGCACTCCTAGGGCATGGGGCCCTTGGAGGTTAGCTCAGCCACTCTTTACCCTAACCATTTTCCCCACATATTTTCTATTAACATTCTACCATAATTAGTTTCCATTTTCATAAAACTTGGAAATTTACCACACATACATATCTACCATTTTATCACATCATCAAAACATCTAATCAATCATTTCACATTTCCATGATATCAAATATTTTGGAAATTTACACCATAACATACATATTCATCATCATTTATTTTCCATGCTACTAATAACTTGAAAATTAAATCAAAACCAAAAACATGACCAAACCATGCCTATACCTAACTCCACCATGCCTAACCGACCTAACTCAACCATGCCTAACCGACCTAACTCAACCATGCCTAACTTACCTAACTCAACCATGCGTATACCTGAATCCACCATGCCTAAACTAACCTAACTCCACCATACCTAATTCACCTAGTTTCCATCACATACACAATAAAAATGGAAATTAAAAACATAGATACATCATCCATCCAATAACTCTCAACATCTATATAACTGGGAAAGTTTGTGTATCCATACATATGTATGTAGATACAAAATAAATACAAGTATATCTCGGATAAAACATCACTATCTTCGGCACACGGACCGGTATAAAAAATAATTATCTCAAAACTCTTATATAAACCTCACCATCCTTGCACGTAGGTCAAGATATGATCAAAAATATAAGAAACTCTCATGAACATCCTTGTTATCATCGGTACACAGAGCCAATATATCTCAAAAAATCAATATAATAATCATATATAGTGACTAATTGTCACCCCACCTGAGACCCTCAAGGCCAATCTCATTTGTCTCCTCCTCTCTCAGCTTGTATGGCATCTGCTAGCATATCTCTGCATATCTACGGGTCTCTATCTAATCTCGAAACTTGGCCCGTAGTTGGATTACACCTCTGTGAACTAGTAGCCTCACCCTAACCCTGTCTCTAGGCTCACCGACCCCCTGTACTCTCTACACTATGAGTGCAGGATCTCATCCTCTCACTCAAGGCTTGCTCTGACCTATACTCTGCATAGGAGGGGGCATATATCCCGATGGTCATCAGTTGATCCTGGTAATATCTGACCTCATTCAAGGCATCCTTGAATCTTTCCATTGACATTGTATGTGGTGGTGCCATAGGTCTCACATAAATGTGCAATCTTTGTCCTACTAATGATGGCCTCATCCCATATATTTATGAAATCTACCCTCCTCCATATATTGTGGGACCCTATCTCACCGCTAACTGCTTGTAATATGGGACCCTATCCTTGGGCATATGGAGGTGCCTAAGATTTGGCCTCGAGCTATAGGGCCACAATCTCAACTTGTGCGATGTGTGCTAACCGACCCTTCAAACATGCTATCTGCACCTGTAAGGTGGCTACCTATCCCGTTCACCATCACCACCCCGTGTGGTACACTATCCCTTTGTAACTTGGGCTTGCGGGATACTACCTGTGCTTGTAAAGTGTTAAACTATGCCTCATATCCTGTGAGTTACCTCTGTAATACTCCAAGTTGTGTCAAAAGGATCACCACTTGCCCCTGTAATGTGTCCCTATGAACTATAATCATAGCTAAATCAGATTCTTTGACTTCAGTGGTTCTACTCATAGTTGCACCACCCACCACTACATGTATCTATCAATGATCCCGACATCATCAATCCACTTGTTCACCGCCTGCTCCTCCTACCCTATCGGCACATAAAGTTGCGGTAGAGGCATAGGCCTCTCCATGTCATCTCTCTTATACTATGGGAATTGTAGAGACATGTCTTGGGGTAGCTCAAACTGTCCTTTGACCCTGTCAATAGGTATCATTCCGTCCTCTCTGGAAAGACATCCTCTAACCATCTGAGTTGTTTTATCTCATCTAAATCCACTTCCATGTTTCTGTAGGAAGGGAAGCCAACATATGGCCTCTAAATAATGTCAACCCCTGATAATCCCTCTAGCACACACCTATAATATGCCACATCATGTGCAACCCTAGTAGCCATGTGCTCTCCCCCAATAGGTACCCAATGCATGTAACCAACTCAAACCAAACCCATACCAAATGCATCAGGTTGGGGTAAACCAACTAAATGAAAACATAAAATGTGCTCATATGCCCAACAGTGAAGAAGGAAGGTACAACACAAATTGAACCTCTGTAGCCTCCCATAGGCCCACAACTCTCTATACAACTACACCAAGAATGCTAGTGCCTAGGAAAAATAGGTCCTATCCTCCATCATGTCTTGGAGAACCCTCATCAGTGCTCATGGGAATCTCCCACCCTCCACATCTAGCAATGCAAAGTAACACACCGCCTCCATAATCAGGACAACCAACCTCATCTCCTGAGGATAGGCTGCGTACATGTCTCCATAGCTCAGGCTCGTGCTATGGTATATGAGCTCCATCATCACCTCTCAAAATACAGTCATTATCAAATCCTCTAAGGCCTCTAAGGTAATAGAATAGACCTTCTCCCCAACTATCGACAGCCACAGGATCATGTATACATCCTCTAGGGTGACAATAATCTCACCTATTGGCAAACAAAAAGTGTTGGTCATTGAATCCCATCTATCGATGAGTGTGACCATCACACTAGGATCTTGAGCTACACACCGGTAACGTCAGATCATAATCAATCCTACATATATCACGTGTCCACCACTCCTCTGCATTCACACTTGACTATCACCTGCAACATAGGTGGTACTCTATCCCGCATCCGTAACTTCTCTCTCGCCTCCACCAATAAAAAAATTCTTTCACCTTGACCATACCCAACATACCATTTACCCAACACCCTATCCAAACCATAACCCTACTAACTACCCCTTTTTCCTAGTGTATTATTACACCTATTCTCCCTTATCATCCTTTCCCATCCTAGTTCATTTTATCTACTTACCACCCCCCACCATCACCCAAATACCCCTTTTACCATATTTTCCCTACATCCACCTTCCCTTAGCCCTTCCTTGCCTATTTTCCTTCCCCCTACCCATTCCTTACCCTTATTTCTCATCATCCCTAAGCGCACCGGCTTCCTTAACCGTCCACCGGTGTTTCTTGAATGACGTCGGTTCAATTTTACTAGTATCACCACCTCGGCCTTGACTACTACCGCCCGTGACTAATCGATGTCGAACCAACCCCTAACCGACGTCGGTCTTTGTCATGACATCAAAAACCAAAATCCAAACCCCCTAAAACATTGACCAAAACAGCCTAAAACCCTACTTTACCCTACCCAAACCTACCCTAACTTCATTCCCACCCCTATTTACACTATATTGGACCCCCCTCCCTCATTTCATTCATTTTTACCTACAAATGCAAAATAAATTTTCCCCAAACCCCCTTTTACCCAAACCAATTTAAATATTTCCTCTTAACCCAAAGACAACAATAGATTGAATCCTACCTCATCTTGGTGCCGTGACATGGTGGTATGTCAGCCACAAAGACCGGTGGTCCACTTGAACCCTATCCCACCTCCACCATCACAAAATCCACCCTCACCTTAAAACTAATCAAATGGCTCCAATCAATCTCATGGAACTACCTTCTAAATGCCAATCACACACTATTCACTCACCAACTCAGCTTAAATACCTTGTATTATTGCTTTTTAATTTTACCCCACCACTCTTTTGTTTTCCCAAATAGCAACACGTTAAAATGAATCCATAAAATATAGATTTTTATTTTTATTAACCCTAACCTAACATGATCGATGTTGGTCATACCAAACCAACATCCGATACTTCATAACTGGAATCCATTCCTGTTGTTACCATTTTAACTCATTTTTCCCATTTTGACCCTAACTCATCATTACCTAATACCTATTGACCTCACCCACACTTATTAAAACCTACCTACAAGCCCAAACTACCCCTACATTTCCTTAGTTGCATCTCAGGGATTTGTTATTTTACCTATACCTTGTCCTTACCTGTGCCATGACCTATTTACCTAGACTTGGCCTACTTGGTGTGACCATTGGCCTTATGTACTCAGTATACCTTGAGATGTTGTTTTATATAAACAACCATACTTGCATATTATCATTTTGTTTATCCCAGACTAACCCGTTGGTGTACCAAAACATACCTACATGTTCCTACACCTAACCTACATTGTGTTTCTGGACCATATCCCAACCTATCAACCTTGGACGATGTAGAGTTTTCAAGCTCTACAACCTGGTATTGTGTTGCATTCTATACATGTGCGTGTGTTTGATTTTCATTACCCATTACCCAATTTGACCCTGGATTATTACTTATTACCTGAGTCTATCATCCCCCTTTCCCAACCTACCACTACTCTTCCCCACCTACCTTCACTTCCACCAACTACATATTTATCAATTAACTCACCGATTCCACATTACACCTCACCGGTTCCTTGTTTGAGGGGATCACCTTCACCCACACCCTAGGGAAACCCTTCTCACACCACACATAGGAAATCACTTCTTCTTTTTGTCATCATCGCTTAGCAATACAAGCTACGCGACAAAAAGGGGAAAATGTATACACCAAATTTGGGTCACGCTCCCCTTGATCCCCTTTCGAAAGTTAACATAGCATATTCATATAACCACAACCCCTTTACCCCACATTTATATTAATTTAATTACTTACAATTAAATTAATACCCATCCTCACTTTATTTATTAATTTAATAAATTTAATTTATACCTCACCCCCACATCACCTAGACACCTCATCATGGACCAGTTCTTGCATGTTCATTCTAACTAGGACTCAATCTCTACTTACCATAAATAACTGAGAATTATTCTAACCTTAACACTAGATGCATATTATTTCTCTAATAGCATGCCCACTTACTTATGTGAAAATACCATTTTAGACCCGAACTAAAGGGTAGAAATGGTAAAATGATAGCCAAGATCTGATTTTTTGGAAACCTAGGATTTATTACCATAACTGATGTCGGTTAACCCTAAACTGATGTCACTTAACCTAAACCATTTTCAGTTACCATACATTAACTTTTGTAACCTTGTTCTAGGGTTGGAAGAATTATTCAAGTTTGGAGAAGAGAGATCTACATGGAAGCATGAACCAAAGACCTCTTGTACATCAAGACATCCTGAATCAACACCAAGATTGATCTGAAGGTTAATCATTCATGGTAACATTTTGAGAAGCACTGCCATGACACCGACCACTAGTTTCACAGATCAACCATCACCCTTATCCAACCACCAAGTCTGTAAATACAAGTAAGTGCATTTGGATCTACATCTTTCCATAATTATTTAGATCAGTTTCTTTATCTTTATTTGAGAGTCTTAGTCTCCTTCACATCTCATCATTTCCCACCTTCGTGCCAATTCACCCATCTGACCATCCATAACCCTTTAGCTCCCCACATCCAACCCTGAATCTCTAAGCATTATCATATTCTTTAGCACCTAACCATCATTCTCCCATTCTCTGTGTAATCACAGAGAATCACCAAAAACAAAATTTATTGAGTTTCTATCATCTCACCCATACTGGACGCTCGGTTAACCTAAACCATCGTCAGTTTCCTCTTAACAAGCATCACCATATCAGGTGACGACATCGGTCTCTGTATCTGGTAATTCTACCTATAACAACAACCTCATAACCTTCACCCAAATAACCCAAAACCACCCAAAACCTGATCCTGACCTGTTCTAGCCACCTTGGCTACCTACCCAACCTCTAGATTGGATCATAACCTTACCCGTTAGAGTATATTTGATTATTTTATATGAATGAGATGCCTATATCATATCAACTATAATAGGATGTTATTTTTTTATTTTACTTCATGCATTAAATGTGGATTGATAACCATTTATGAAGTATCAAACTTACGGGATCTAACATACGATAGGTATTCCATGAATATTGTTTAATAGTCTTCTTGTGGTCTTGTTTTACATTCTTATAATCGTAGTTTTTGTATTTCTATGTCCGACATGACCAAATACATATAAAATGGCCAAACATGCATTTTTAAGAGGCTATAAATACCAAGGTGCGGGCATCTAGAATTTACTATTTTTAAAATTTTATAGTATTTTTAAATTATTTATTTACTAGTCAGATTTTAAAATATTTATGGCATGTTTTGTATGCTTTGACCCATTCACAGTAGTTCCTTCTAGCAAAAGGAAGTGCTAACCTTATCTGCTTTTCTCAAACATAGGCAACTTATTGGTGAAAAATTTTGGCATGCCCGGTGGGACCCTCATTTGTGGGTTTCTTTTTATTCATATAAGTTGCATATTATGTGTTTTGATGCTCCAAAATTAGCGGGAAGTTGTGGTCATAACTTGAGCTTCGGGTTTTTCGTTTGAGTCCGTTTTTTTAAAACCACATGTTTCGATGAGACAAGTGCACCAGAAACTAGCCCTACCATTCAAGGAAAGTTTCAAAACATTTTCGGGCCCTAAGTCCGCCATCTTGAGGCCGAAAATTAGGATATAAGTTGTAGTTTGATTTTTTCCTATTTTTGGGCATTAGTTAATTTTAGTCTATTAGCTACATTATGAGTTAGAAAGTTGCCAATTCCTCTAATTTAGGAATGTAGAAGATGCATGGAAATTTTGTGCCTGTATGAATAAGCATGCGAACTTACTAAGAATAGCAGGTTCTAGTAAACTGCTAAAAATAGTAAATTTTGCCACCTAGAGTAGATTTAGTCAAAGTTAGTTAGGGTTTGCATGGAAACTTGAGTTGGGAGTTTTTTTCCTATTTAGGAAACATTATAATTGATTATTGAATAACAAAGGAGATCTATTTTCTTTTGGAGTTCATATTATTTGTAGTATATCAAGTTTGTTTAGAATTTGGCTACATTATCTAGTATCGAGCATTTTCAATTCTTTCAAAAAAAAAAATGGCAGGAATAAGAAAGGAAGAGGAGGTGGTATTGCCGGATGAATAGGAGTATGAAAGATCTACAGGTAAGTTTATGCGCTTGCTGCAATGATAACCTAGAGAGGAAATCAAGGTGGAGATGACACAGATGAAGAAGAAGTTTGTGAAGAGGAGGAAATGCAAGTGCCACCATTAGATTTTGAAGAAAGGATGCTTCGAGCATTAGAAGGAAAGAATGATGGGATAAGATTTGATGTTTCAGAGTATGGTGGTAGTCTAAAACTAGAGGAGCTGATAGACTGGTTGACTAGCATGGGGAAATTTTTTGAGTGGAAGGCTATGTCAGAAGAAAAGAAGGTAAAATTTGCATGCATGAAATTGAAAGTTCATGCTATGTTATGGTGGGATCACCTTCAGAAAGAGCGGTCAAGAAAGGGGAAAGAAATAATTAGGATGTGGAGTAAGATGGAGAAGATGCTGAAAGATAAATTTCTTCTAGTAGATTATTCCTAAACCCTTTACATGAAGTTTCAGAATCTCAGACATAATTTACAAACAGTGCAAGAATACACATATGATTTCTACAAGTTGTCCATTCATGTAGAGAATGAAGAAAATGAGAAACAAATGGCTGCAAGGTATGTAAATGGATTAAAATTTTCTATTCAAGATGAGATAAGTATGCATAGGATTAAGAGCATGGAGGATGCCTATCAATTAGCCTTAAAGACCAAGGAAAAAAAAATTTGTCAAAGTTTTAGGAGATCACCTGGAATGAATAGGGGCCTCATCTTCCTTTTGGGGATGAGTTGGTTTTAACCAAGGTAGGGAAGAATAATCTCATCGATTGGAAAAGAAAGAAGATACGAGAAAAGATTTCTAGAATCAACAAAGAGGTAGAGGATTTTTAGGGGCGAGGATATGCTTTGGCGATAGAGAATGGGAGGCTCCATAAAGACCATCTGGCTCCATGTGGTGAAGACCATATGTTTGAATTCCCACATTCCTATGCACATGAAAAGAGGTAAGGAGATGCTCCAAGAGTAAATCTTGTTGAAGTTGAAAAAGTAGAAGATGAAGATGACCTAGAAATTCCACCAGATGTTGGAGAAAATTTGATGATCAAGAGGATGATGATTGCTCCAAGAAAGGGAATCAAGGGGGATGCATGGCTACGTACAAATATTTTCAGAACAAGATGCACTTCAAGAGAAAAGGTATGTAATATTATTATTGATGGTGTTATTTTTAAGAACATGGTTTCGAATGAGATGGTCAAGAAATTGGGTCTTCATTGTGAGAATAATCCTAACCCTTACCGTATTGCATGGTTTAAGAAGGGTAATGAAGTTACTGTTGATAAGAGATGTTTAATAAGTTTTTCTATTGGGAATAGTTACAAGGATGAGATTTGGTGTGATGTTATTCCTATGGATGTATGTCATATCTTCTAGGAAGAACATGGCAATTTGATAGGAAAGTTATTCATGATGGGGGAAAGAATACTTATACTTTCTAGAAGGATGGCACAAAATAGTTTTTCTACCTCTTAAGGAAGAGGGGAAGGCTGAAAATATTCTTTCTGCAAAGGAATTTGTGAAGGAGGCAAAGGAAACTGGTTTTTGTTATGCACTAGTCGTAAATAAGGATGAACCTACAAGTGCACAAATACCAGTAGAAACAACATAATTAATAGAAGAATTTTCTAATGTTATTCCTGATGAGCTACCGATGGATTACTGCCCAAAATAGAAATTCAACACCATATTGATTTGATTCTAGGGTCTTCACCCCCAAATCAAGTGGCTTATAGGATGAGCCTTATATTACATGCAAAGTTGAATAGGCAAGCGCCAGAGCTTGTGAGAAAGGGTTTTGTAAGGGAGAGCATGAGTATGTGTGGAATCCCTACATTTATTAACATGAAAGAAGGATGGAACATGGAGAATGTGCATGGATAGTAAAGAAATCGATAAAATTACAATCAAGTATAGGTTCCCAATACCTCACCTTGATGATATGATGGATGTGCTTACTTGGATCTAGGTATTTCACCAAGATTGATATTTGAAGAGGTTACCATCATTTAGATAAGAGAAGGAGATGAATGGAAAAAAATTCAAGATAGGAAATGGATTATATGAGTGGTTGGTGATGCCATTTCAAGTTATCTAATGTACCTAGTACTTTTATGAGGCCCATGAACACCATGTCGTGGGAGTATATTGGTAAGTTTGTTGTGGTTTATTTTGATGATATATTGATCTTTAGTAAAACTAAAGAAGAACATTTGAGGCATCTAAGGGTGATATTTAAAGTGTTAAGGAAAGATAAAATCTATGCAAATATGAAGAAGTGCACATTTATGCAAGAGAGTTTGGTATTCTTGGGCTTTATTATTTTAGTAGATGGGGTACAGATGGACTCAAAAAAGATAAAGGCAATTATTAAATGGCCTACTCAATAGAGTATAAAAAAGGTAAGAAGATTTCATGGTCTAGCAACATTTTACAAAAATTCAATTAAAAATTTTAGCAGTATTATAGCACATATAACAGATTGCACAAAAGGAAGGGAGTTTTTGTGGACAAAAGCAACTGAGGATAGTTTTCAGTTCTTGAAGAAGGTGACAGAGGCACCCATTTTGGCACTACCATATTTTGATAAATTGTTTGAGGTTGATTGTGATGCCTCACATGTGGGTATTGGTGTTGTTCTAAGTCAAGGTGGAAAGCCAATAGCTTTCTTTAGTGAGAAATTGAATGAATTGAGAAAGAACTATTGTGCTTATGATGTGGAATTTTATGCAATTGTATAAGAATTAAGCCATTGGATGCATTACTTAGTGCCTAAGGAGTTTGTGTTATTTACAGACCACATAGCCCTCAAGTATGTGAATACAAAAATAAGTTACATAGTAGGCATGCAAAGTGGGTATATTTTTTGCAGGGTTATACCTTTTCTCTAAAACATAAATCAAGAAAATAGAATCAAGTTGCAGATGCATTGAGTAGGCATGTGAATTTTTTTACTGTTGACAATTTTTTCACTTGTAGAAAAATGGGCAACTCGAAACTTTGTCATTACAATGAAAGTCATTGGTGAAGTATACCTAAGATAAGGGAGTTATGATGTTATTAGTTACTTTGCTGAATTAATTAATGATTAAGTGAAATATGCAGCTATGTGTGTTGTTACAAAATGTAATAGATCACATAGTCTGTAATTTCATGATACCTTTAGCAAAAGAACACAAAGGCCCCGAAGGATAGCTGTGTTGTCTTGATGAAGACACCAAATTACAGAGTAGGTGAAGTGTTGAGTTTTGGGACAACAAACATAAGTGCAGATTACAAAAATCAGAGTTCATTATTGAATGTTACAGGTTCTCATTAATGTTCTTTCCTTCATGTTTAAGACATTTAATTATATGACTGAGTTGTTTAGTTCATAATTCAATCCATACAAAAGGTTGAAATGCTAAAATGAAATATACAACTCATTTAGAAAATTCAATGTTTTATTCATAAGGAAAGTCAAATGTTTCCCACACAAGCCATGGGATGTGACTGAAAAGTAAGGTACATCTACTGAAGTAAGAGGTACACATGCATGAAATAGAAAGAAAAGGAGTATGAGTGAACCCATCATTGCCTTGTATATTCTCTGTTGTGTAAATCATCTTCTTTCCAGCTTGTTTCATCTTTGTCTCCATAATTGAAATCATGGTACCTGAAAAGTAAAAGATAAGGAATCATCAATAAAGAGCTCAGGGTTAATCCATATTCCTACACTGTCCTAATTCATGCATATGGATCTCTAAGCAACATGAGATATAGAGTACTTGAAGATCAAATTGCATAGCTCACTCAGGAAGCAGAAATAGAAAAGAGAATAAGAAACATGGACACAAGAGAGGCCAAAAGCCTAATTATTTCTAACTATTTTCTTAAAATGTGTAGATACAGGTTGCAACCAAGAAGAAAGAATCATATACATGCTAAAAAAGGAGGACCAATGTAACTAAAACTCATATATTGTCTACAAATGGAAGAGGGTTATAGTACAGAACAAAGAAGATGCTTACATACAAAATTTATTTTCCAGAAAATACAACTAGTACAAGCTGAAAAGGGAAGAAAGAAGAGTTCTGGGAAAATTTTGACAAGGCTTTGCCATGTAAAATGGACATTTATAACTTTTCCAATATCTGTATCAAGTTGAAATAAAAGAAATGTAGTAAAAGTAATAGATTACAATATCTGAATCAAGGCTTATGCCTGATAATGGTATCAAAAATAGGTAAATAATTTCTTGAAAACTATTGCAGGGATCAAAGAGTATAAGTACAACTACAGGTTACAAATAGGCATTTCAAAAGTGAACTGAAGAAAGAGATGTATAAACAACCACTTCATTTATAGATTTTATCAACATCATTCAACCTTGCAAAACTCACATGAGGTCAATAAGTGGATCTAAGCAAGAAAAGGTAGATTATTGAAAATTCAGCCATGAATCAAGCTTGAAATGTCAACCCCAGATTTGAAAGCTTCACCAAATATTAGCAGGATGCAATATGGAAATCCTCAAAGATGATTGAATGAGGCATGTAGCTTAGAATCATTAAAGAAAAGAGATACTTATAGGGATACTTATAGGTTTTATCATTCTAATGAATAGCTTCTAGTCAAAGAAATCAAATATGGATGCAGGAAGAACTCTATGGTGAAAAATAACAATACCGAATATAAAATACAAAAGATTTTGCAACTCCGCTTTGGAGGAAATGATAATGGAGTCTATCTATCCAAAAAGGATCCAAGGTTAAAACCCTTTTAAAGTGGTGTTTCAACACAACATTGGAAATTTATATAGCAAGATCAGAACAGAAAATCCTAGGTAGAGATCAAAACCTAACAGATGGTCAGAGCTTCAAATTATTTCAAGAATCAATTTCATGGCCCAGATATGAGGAATCAAAGTTTTGAAATCAAAATAATGGTGACATACAATCAAGAACGAATTCACATTTGCTAACAAACAATCACAATTACAATGGTCAAACAAAGAGGTTGTAGAAGACCAAAATAACTCACCTTATATAGAATGGCATTTCGAAAACCTCATTTCAGGTAGCATGCAAAAGAAAACACAATAACCATAGAGGCTTTTGATCTCTTTTTATCAATGGCCAAGCATGAAAATACAATTCAAACCAGGAAATGCAAGTATCAGTGCGAAGAAAACCGATGCCTCAATTTCTATAGATGTTCTCTAAACAGAGTTTATGAAATTTCAATATTACAACTATAGAGCAAAAGCTTACCTGGTTATGTGATTATGACTATGGATCTCATAAGAATCAAGCCAGGATTCATAGCTATAACATCCATGATCACGATGGTCTCGCTCAGAAGCTCTAAGGAGAGAAAGATATAAAAGTTTAGATATTTAAGAGCCCAACAAAATGTGAATTTCATGCTAAAAATGTAAAGAACATAGATTCATAAAAAGATCCCAAATCTTCATGATGGTGTCCTTTCACTACTAAGAAACTCTCAGAGCTCGAAAGGTCGAGCTTAATAGAGTTAACAACCAAAAATATAGATGCAAGAAAGCTTGATATTACCATTCTGAGACGAGCTTGAGCTCAAAGAAACTTCCATGAAATCTATAACATGGATAAAGAATTCATTCACAGAGAGAAATTTCGAATGAGAAATCAAAGCTCAAGAAACACTATCATTAGCGTTGGAAAAAAAAAAAAATTCCAGGATTCACCCACAAAACCAAATGTAAAGTGGAAAAATGAATAATGTTCGAGTTGTTTTAACTCACCTACCTCAATTGTGGCTTAACAAAGCTCAACCTTGGTCAATGGATCAATGATTGAAAATCAATAAGGACACAGATCAACGCTCGAGAATCGATCTCCAAGTTTGAAGAAAACCATGGTTCAAGCCATTAAAACACATTTATCACATGTCAAAAACCCTAAAATCATGCTTCATAGATCAATGATAAAAAATTAACAGGTACAGAGATCGACGTTCCCAAATGGTTCATCAAAATCAAGGCAAAGGTCATCCAATCAAAATGGTGGTTGGTTGACCAATTTACCAAAATTTCAAATTGTAAAACTTTCATCCGTGAGCCCGCAAGCCCGAGAAGGACATGTTTCATCACCGTTATCTCTCGAAAGTGCACCTTATAGAGAGACGACTGTAGGTTTTCTAAGGGGCTTGCACAATTGATCTCTCTCTTTTGTAGATACAATGGAAACACCTCAAGTCTATGGGTATACCTATTTTGAGGTGAGTCTCGTATCAAGGCCGATTCCTTATCGGTGTATCCTAAACTGATTTTTGGGATTTTGAGAGTAAAAGATGACTAATTTTTTTTTATTAAAACTAAGGTGATACACCAAATTTATATGAGGGATTTTACTGAGTATATGCACAACTGATTTGGGAAATATTTTGATGCACAAACCAATAGTTTTTCTATAGAATATCTAAGGGCAAAACACTTGATTGTACTGAGGGAGAATCACAACAGTACTAATAAGTTAACATCCACATTAAAATTAAGTAGAAAGATTGAATTTGCATCAAGGTAAGGTGGTTGATCAGGGAATTTGCATTCACAAGATTAATAAAATATACACAAGACTGCAAAATAACTTAGAAAGGCGAGAAAATACTTCACACTCAAAGAGGAAAAACTGGAAAAAATTTCTTCAGTACTCATATATCCAAAAGTCCTCCAAGAGAATCTCCTTTGTGCTTTGCAAAAGCACACAATATATAGCCAAAATAAATTCTCCCACCCTTCCTAAGAATAGTGTTAGGAAATAAGGGATAAAATATGCGGAATAATCCCTCACATAATGGTAACATTAGAAACTAATATGTAGAAATTATTACAGATCTGAAATAAAATTGTAGAATAAAATAACACAACACAAAGAGATAGTATTTAACGTGGTTCACCCAATTTGGGCTATGTCCACCAAGAGTCACTTTCTCGATTTTACTACAAGCCAACGCTCTCTCTAATACAATACCTGATCCATTTAGAGCTATGATCAACAAACTCTATAGAATTCATAGCTGAATTCAAAGCACATATGTAATGTTTTTCATATCTCTATCATACGCATAAAACCATATAAATAGACAACTACTTAAGTAGTTTTACAAAACCATGGGTATCAAAACAATGGGAAAAATTAAAACCGTCTCATAAACCTATGGGTAGCCAAAGAGGTAGTTTTACAAAACAATGGGTACTGAAAAACCATGGGCCCCAAAACAGCCCATAACGGTTACCCATTACCCATGGGTTAATAAACCACCCATGAAAATTTGCTTCGGGGCTTCACCCCCGAACCCCCTTGACCTGCTCACCGGTGAGCGGGACCGCCATAAAAATACCCGAGTGTAACACATAGAAGGTGTACCAAAATCTAACATGAAAACAGGCTCCACAAACATAAAATCTCCCACTTGGAGACTAATTTCCACTGAGCAAGCTTCTCAACCCTTCACTATCATCCACGAAGGCCAACCAAAGTTTGAACATATCTTTAGTTTATCCCTTGTGACCACCTTGGTCATCATGTCATAGGATTTTGGCTGGTATGAATCTTCTCTAACTTCAACTTATCTTCCTCCAAAGCTTTCCTGATGAAGTGATATCTCAACTGTATATGCTTCATCCTAGAGTGGAAAGGAGAGTTATTAGCTAGGTGTATAGAACCACTATCACTATACAACTTACATTACTCCTGATGCCCATCCTCAATAAATTGTTGTAACCAAATCAATTCTTTTCTTGCCTCTGTGGCGTAACATATACCTCAGCCTCGTGCTGGTTGTAAAGCCACCAACTTGTAGTCGTGAAATCCATCTCACTATTGTCCCACCTACAGTGTAAATATAACATGTCATGCTCCTCCTGTTGTCTACATCTCCAGCCATGTCTAAATCTACATAACCATGTAAAGTGGTGTCTGATCCACTATAGCACAAAACTATCCCCATGGTCCCTCTCAAATATCGAAGGATCCACTTTATTGCTTTCCAATGCTCTTTACCTAGATCACTCATAAATCTACTCACAGCTCCCACTACATGGGAAATATTAGGCCTAGTGCACACCATAGCATACATCAAACTACCAACCACTAATGAGTAAGGTACCATGGACATATGGTTTCTTTCCTGCTCTATCTTGGGACACTGCTCCTTTGATAACTTAAAATGGCCTACCAAAGGAGTCCCAACCAGTTTAACATCCTGCATGTTAAACCTATCCAATACCTTCTTAATGTACTCTTCCTGAGATAAAGTCAGCTTCCATTCCTTCCTATCCCAAGTTATCCTCATACCAAGGATTTGTCTAGCTACCCCCAAATCCTTCATATCAAAGGATTCACTTAGTTGTTTCTTGAGTACTTTTATTTCCTGCATGTTTTTACCTGCAACCAACATGTCATCAACATACAAACATAGGATAATATAACTTCCATCCTCAAATTTCTTTATATACACGTAATGGTCAGAATGACATCTAATATAACCTTGCTCCATCATAAAGCTATCAAACTTCTTATACCATTGATGTGGAGCTTGTTTCAGGCCATACAAGCTCTTCTTTAGTTTGCACACCATCTCCTCTTTACCTTTGACTTCATATCCTTCTAGCTACTGCATATATAGCTCCTCCTCCAAATCACCATGGAGAAATGTAGTCTTTACATCTAACTATTCTAAGTGCAAGTATTTTACTATCACTATTCCAAGAATAGTTATGATAGAATTCATTTTACTACAGGAGAAAAAATCTCATCAAAATCTATACCTTGTCTCTGTGTAAACCTCTTGACCACCAACCAAGCCTTATATATTTTCTTTCCTCCTTCTTCATCTTTAACTCTGTACACCCACTTGTTCTGCAATTCTCTTTTGCCTTCTAGTAGCTTCACCAAATCCCAAGTCTAGTTCTCCATGAGAGAATTATGCTCCTCATCCATGGCTTGCTCCCACTTCTTCCTAGAATCTACCTACATTGCTTCATCAAATATCTCTGGCTCTCCACTATCAGTGAGTAATAAATAATAAAGAGAAGGAGAAAAAAATTTAGGTTCTCTTCTTACCCTAGAAGACCTCCTCAATATAGGAGTTTGGGGTTCTGTTGAGGGGTTCCTAAACTAATTCATGTGTCATTTCCCATCCGAAAGATCCTTTACTACCGCTGCATATTCTTTCTTGGATTCTTCCTGTTTTCCCTGTAATTCATACTTATACATGACTTTCTCATTAAAGACCACATCCCTAGATCAAATGATTTTCTTGTCCTTAATACTCCAACATTTATATCCAAAGTCATCACCACCATAACCAATGAAAGTACATTTTTCTAATTTAGCCTCTAGCTTGGTCTTATCATCCTTGTCTATATGAAAAAACACCTCACATCCAAAGACTATAAGAAATGAATAATCAACTTTCTTACCATACCAAGCCTCCTCAGGTATGCCTCCATCCAAGGCACTTGAGGGTCCTTTGTTTATCAAGTACACAACTATGCTCACCACTTCTGCCCAAAAAAAAAAAGGTAGTCCTACATGTATCCTCATGCTCCTAAGCATGTTACGTTCATCCTTTATGATACCCCATTCTGCTACGGAGTTCTTGGAACTGTCTTTTTCCTATGGATTCCATTCTTAGAATAGTAATCATCAAATTCATTGTTGTAATACTCCCCTCCATTATCTGACCTTGAGACATTTTAGCTTAATACCTATTTCATTCTCTACTAAGGCTTTCCATTTAACAAAAGTGTCAAATACATCAGATTTGTTTCTAATACAATAAACCCAAACTTTCCTTATTGCATCATGAATAAAAGTAACATAATAACTTGAACCCCTAAGAGATGATACCTGAGCCGACCCCCACACATCAGAATGCACCAGCTCTAACTTACTCTCTTTCTTTATAGGTCTAACCTTGAGAAACCTTACTCGCTTTTGTTTCCCATATATGCAGTCCTCACAAAACTCCAAACTTGTTTCTGTATATCCATACAAATCCTTCTTTATGATCTTCATGCCCTTATGGCTCATATGACCGAGCCTATAGTGCCACAATGTTGTATCTACTTCTGAAGCCACAAGATTACAAAAATTAGTGCTATAAGTGGTTAAATACAAGGTTATAACCTTCTTACCTCTTGCCACCACAAGAGCACCCTTGGTAACCTTCCAAGAGTCTATTGTAAATATCATAGTACAACCATCACTCCCAACTGCCTCTACTGATATCAAATTTCATCTTAATGTAGGCACATGTTTGACATCCTTCAATAGCCAAGTATTCCCATTTTACATCTTAACCTAAACAGAACCTTTTCCAACTATACTGTAAGGCTCATCATCACAAAGAAAAACATGCCCAAAATCCCCTTGAACATAATCAAGAAAATAATGCCTATGTGGAGTAGCATGAAAGGAAGCCCCCGAATCTAAAACCCAAGATTCAATAATATTATGCAAAGAAAGAATCAAATCATCTTGGCATACATTACCCGATGCCACATTTGCCTCATTTTTTTCTTCCTATTGTTTCTTCTTATCTCGAAGCTCCCAACAGTCCTTCTTTGCATGCCCAAGCTTTCCACAATGCCAACATATTATCTTGCTTTTGGATTTTGACCTTGCCTGATCCTTTGATTTTCCACGGCTTCCTCTATTCTTCTGTCTCCCTCTAGTTTCCACTATCAAAGCATTCCTGAAGTAGAAGATTCACTAGAGATTTTTCTTCGCATTTCCTCACTTAGAATCACCCTACAACATCCTCAAACTTCAACTTTGAGTTAGCTAGAACCGAGTTTCTTACCGCCATTACCAAGCTATTCCAACTCTCAGGTAAAGAGCACAGAACTAATAAAGCCCTAACTTCTTCATCAAATTCTATTGTAACCAAAGCTAGCATATTTACAACCATATTAAAATCATTTAGATGATATGCTACTGAACCATTCTCAGACATCTTCATATTAAACAACTTTTTCATTAAAAATATCTTATTAGAGGTAGAGGGTTTTTCATACAACTTCCCTAATGCATCCATCAGTTCTTTTGTAGTCTTTTCCTTTGAAACATTAAATAATACCAAAGATACAAGACACAACCAAATTATCCCAAGTGCCTTCATATCCAGCAAATCCCATTCCACATCTGTCATGCTCGAGGGTTTATTCACCTTCTCGACAAACGGAGTATAAAGATCCTTCTGATAAAGGTAATCTTCCATCTGCATCTTCCAAAGATTGAAATTATGCCCGTTGAATTTATCAACCCTAGATCTTCCATCATCTACCATAGCTCCCACTCAAGATAAAACTTTCCTTGTGATTCAACACTTCAGCAAACCAAACCAGGCTCTGATACCAATTGTTAGGAAATAAGGGATAAAATATGTGGAATAATCCCTCACAAAATCGCAATAGTAGAAACTAATATGCAGAAATTATTACAGATCTCAAATAAAATTATAGAATAAAATAACACAACACAAAGAGACAATATTTAACGTGGTTCACCTAATTTGGGATACGTCCACCAAGAATCACTTGCTCAAATTTTATTACAAGCCACCGCTCTCTCAATACAATACCTAGATCCATTTGGAGCTATGCTCAACAAACTCTATAGAATTCATAGCTGAATTCAAAGCACATCTGCAATGTTTTTCATATCTCTATCATATGCATAAAACCATATAAATAGACAACTGCTTAAGTAGTTTTACAAAACCGTGGGTATCAAAACAATGGGCAAAAACTAAAACCATCCCATAAACCTATGGGTAGCCGAAGAGGCAATTTTACAAAACAATGGGTATTGAAAAACCATGGGCACAAAAAGAGCCATAACGGTTACCCATTACACATGGGTTAATAAACCACCCATGAAAATTTGCTTGGGCTTCACCCCGAACCCCCTTGACCCACTCACCGACAAGTGGGACTGTCGTAAAAATACCCGAGTGTAACACATAGAAGGTGTACCAAAATCTAACATGAAAATAGGCTCCACAAACATAACAAATAGCATAAGGTTGTACTCACCCATGCATCCTAATTTTATCCTTTATTTAATAATAAATAAAAGGATAAAATAATACAAACTAGTACAAGAGGCATTAATAGCCTTTGATTACATCTCAGTCAACTGAAATTGACTGTTCTATTTTTAATAAGGCTGGGTGAATAATTTTGCCAAAAATAGATTGCTTGCTAGGCAAGTCTCTCTCCATGACATGCAACTTGTCTTCTTCTCTATTTTGTCTTGTTGTGAAGCATGCAAAAATAACTCCCTGTTCAAGAACAAAATAATTACAATAATTGTAATATTTTGCAAAGTATAAACATTCTGTGGGGACCACTTGCCATGTTCTGATATTGACATCTCCTTTTGATGGTCACATGAGTGACACTTTGTAAATCAACTCTAGCTCCTTGAAGTGGGGACCACCTTCACATTACCAGGTTTGGCCACCTTTGTGGACTTAGCAAGTATATATAAAAAAGGGTGACCATTTTACATTACATGTCATACTATAGTTCTACCCCCTTTTGATAAATACATGCATGTATATCTTTCGGCCTTTGCATTTGAAATCATATACCATGGTTACTAGGTTTGGATTTTACCCTCTTCGGTTATTATTGTAAACATGATTTGGTCGTATTTGCATCATTGGGGAGTCGGACTATGGTTTTAGACTTTGGAAGTCAATGCAATGATTTATTCGTTTGAATACGTGGGTTGGCCCCTTCTCCATGGTGACTCACCCCTTTGGAAATATTTTCGGTGGCTCTTATTTAATGCTGACCTAGCTATGGTTAGGGTTTCTCTAACTCCTTTGGTTTGCATTGGAACTTTCCTTTATGGATGATCATCGATCTCTATACTTTTTCATTGTGGTCATTGATCTGTGACCTGTGGTTGATTGCTTTCGGCCTGTATTAAATATGGTCTGTGAGTTTTAGTTGAAGTTAGTTGCTTTGAGACTAGAGCTCAATCCTTAGCCATCGATCTATGTACCTCATTAAAGCTTGATCTACGATGCTTTAACCATGGTAGATTCTTGTTGACTCGTCTCTTGAGTTTTATTTCTAAAGGGTGGCTTCGACCATAATGGTCACTTCATTTAGTTTTTTTGATGCAGGTGAAGCCCTGACAAAATTTTCTTACGCCATTGTTGTAGCTTTTGAAGCTCGGATCTTTTGTATTTTTGGCCTTTTGAGCCTTGTTACATTTATATTCTTATAGTTCCTTTGTTGGCTTCAGCTGTACTATTTTCTAAGTGAGATTTGAGTGAGTTTTCTTTTGATGTGGCCACTATTGTTGTGAACTTGAGCTCAGCACCATGTTGTTCTTTGATCTCTGCGAATTTTGTAACCTCCAAAGATGATTAGTCGAGCTCGAAACTTGTTATTTTGAGGCAGTGTAATGTCATGAGGCTCAAATATTTGCATTTCTTCGTCATTTCAGCTCTGTTGATCGGGATTTGTCCTATCAGCGTCACTATTTTGATGCAAGGATGGTAAGTATTTGACCTCTAAGCACGGTAGTTGTTTTGTCATTATTACTTTGACTTCCGCCACTGTTAGTGTTTTTCAAGCTCGGTCTGTATTTTCACCTTCTGTAGAGTCATGCAAGCTTATGGTAATTTGATATCTTCACTTTTGTGGGCTTTCTTTTGATGGCTGCCACTCTATGAGTTCGAGCTCATTTACATGGAGATTTGTTGGGCTATTCATTTTATTTCAAGTTTCTTGCAACTCTATTGGTTGCATTAAATGTTGGAAAGGGTAATCCCTTTTCTCTTGAACATGAAAATGATTCCATTCTTAGTTGTTGATGTGACACTGATACTTAGTTATGTGCTTGCATTTTCGGATTTTCGTGGCCACTGACTTGGTTTTTTTCAGTTTTTAAAAATCCGTCTTGAACTTAATGATCTTCTCTCTTCGAATGGATGATCTTCTCTAAACTTGATGACTTTGAATTTATTCAGCTTAAATACTAGTAAGTACTTTATTTTTCCTCTGAACTTGACTTCTTTATTTGACCACTATAGCCGTGATATTTGTATGGAGATTTTTGGAAATATACATCCCTTCTACTGTATATCATCATTATTTTGACTCAGTGCCATGAATGACTGCTACATTATAACCGAATTGTCATTTTCCTGGCTCGAAGTGTGTTTACTTTTACTCTATTTGAAGCTTATGTGCGAGGTGGTTGTAGGTGCTTCCTCCATTGTTGTAATCTCTCTCTATTTTCCTACATTGTATATTAACCATTCTGAGCTTTGCAAGGTTTCTTGATGTTGTCTCTTGGTACATGTAGTCCATACTTTTGAATTTTGAGGGTGATTCTGTAACTTGTATATATGGCCATTAACTTTATCTGTGAATAATTTGGAGCTCCTTCTTGTCCCTTTTGGGAATGATCTCGTAGAATTTTTCACTCTGTTCTTTGATATTTTCTTACTTCAGTGATTTTGGAAATGCGTTCACAAGACTAATACCAAAACGTTGTTTCATATTTAAATGCATGAAAACTGTATCTATTGCTTAGGAAGTTCTTCTTTCTTGGGGACTATATTTATTCTTGCTATGAAAAATCCTATGACTATAAGCCGTAAGTGATCTTAGTCCCATGTAAAGGTTAAACATTTGAATATGAATTCTGCTCACTGAGTTCTTGGTGTTACAGTTGTATGCTTTCTAAAAGACATTTTGTTTCCTTAAAAATAGTTAGCCTGACTTTAATAAAGTCTGTAACTAAAATGGCTTTCCTGAAACTCTACATTTTATATATCCCTTTCTTCAGTTCACCTTTTGAATTGACCCTTTGTAACCTGTAAGTTTCACTTATACTCTTTGATACCTATAGTAATTTTAAGAAATTCTTGATCTGTTTTGATGCCATTATTAGGCATAAGCCTTGATTTAGATACTTTATTCTGTTACTTTCACTTGCATTTCTTTGATTTCAGTTTGATATAGATGTTGGAAAAGTTGTAAATATCCATTTTACATGGTGAAGCCCTGTCAAAATTTTCCCAGAATTATCTCTCTTCCAAACCATCTTCAACCTAAACATGTTCCTTGCCTGCAAGTATCCCCTCTATTCTGAACCATGTCTTCTTCATTCCAGCATAGTAGTTTATTTTTTGATTCAGAACATAACACTTCATGTTTGAATCTAGATTGGTAAATAAAATGAGACATCATAGTTGTGTTATCTTGATCATAGCATGCTTTGTTGTTTTTACTGTATTACTTACTTGATTTAAATCATTTCTTTAAGCATGTAGTAGTTAAAATAACATGATGGAAAGTTGTAAATGTC